>PVIC010010747.1:0-42782 GCA_004025085.1 Thryonomys swinderianus
TGTATGTGGTTACAGGGATGGAACTCAGGACCTTGCGCTTGAGAGGCAGGAGCCCAAACCACTGAGCTAACTCTCCGGCCCCTTTCTCTGACCTTTTACTCCCAAGAATTATATCCAAAATTTATTTTCTTTAGCCTAAATTTACCTATCTAGACTACTTTCTCTCCTTGCAACAGAAATGAAACAATTTTCCTAAAATGCACTGTAAATGAAAGGGCTGCGAGAATAAAGAGAATCTCTGGGCTGGAGATTTAGTTCAGTGGTTCCGGCACCTACCTAGCAAGTGCAAGGTCCCTGGTTCGATCCCCAGTAACCATATAACAACAGTACTGGGTGTGGTGACTCACGCCCACCAGCAGTCACTACCACACACCACAGTGTCAGACGTGGTGGCTCACGCCTGCCATCCCAGCACTCAGGAGGCAGAGGCAGGAGGACTGCTGAGTTTGAGACTTGCCTGTGCTACAGTGAGCTCAGGGCCAGCCTGAACTACAAAGCGAGACCCTGTCTCAAAAATAAATAAGAAGAAAGAGAACCTCACTGTACTCCTGGGATGTGATGCACAGTGTTCTGAGGAGTAAGGAGGAAACCTGTCTGTGAACCAGAAAACTTAGATGGAAAATCACCCCTGACAGCTTTGTCCACACAAGACACACAATCCCTTCAGCTTCAACCTTCCTAAAGTACATATATCAGGGCTGTAAGGAAGACGAAAATGCCAACTACTGGATATTACCTAGCATTTGCTAGATCCCCCAAAGTGACACATTTCAGCTTAGACCAGGGGTGCGGGACTATAATCCTGATGTCAGGAAGTGGCAGCAGGAGCACGACGAATTCTAATCCCGCCCGGGCCATCTACGGAGCTCTTGTCTCGCGTGAAAGGTGAAGGAGCTAAGGATGCAACACAGCGGTAGAGCACCTGTTGTCTAGCTTCCAGTACCAAACTAAAATTATGTATTTTAGTGTAAACAATCGGCACTGCTTGTAAACATGAAGGGTACTGTTGAACGCTTTTATTACTCATCTCAGAGCCGAATGATGACGGGATTATATCCAGGATTATCTGGACAACTAAAAAGTACATAATCAATAGCACGTGGACCTTGTCTAGAGTTGGGGTTTGTAAGACGCTTTCGTAACTCAAGAGTGAAATGGTCCACAAGTCTTATTGAGCTCTAGTTAAGGTCTATTTATTAAGGGTTTTTTTTCTTGGATAGTTAACATTTCTAGTAAAAACCACAGTTGCTCTTCTGTATCTATAAACATTTTAAACCACACAAAGTTGACTACAGCTAGGCAATAACAAAGTGCTTAATAAACATAGAAATTTTGAAGACGGTACTTTCCAACATGATGGAAAAAATGGAAGTGGAAACTGAAGCACTTTAGAGTTACAGTGAATGTATTCATGCATCGAAGCATTAAGGCCAATTTAAAGGAATTTTCACAAAGAGCTCTAAGAAGACAGAAAGGATGACTTCTGGGCAGTGTTTAATTAAAAGCCTGTCCTCTAAAGACGTTCTGATTTATCATTTCTTAGCCCTCATGCCTGGGTTGAAATTGACAAATAGCTCAGTGGTTTTTTTGCCAAAGCCCTTCAGTGCCACTGATATATTCTCACACTGAACAAATAATGAAGGATTATTTAAAGGGAGGGTCACTTCCTAACACATGAGCCAACCATAGAAAAGTTCTTAGAACATACCATATTTAGCAAGACTCATCATCAATCTTATTTCTGCAACAGCCATAAAATAAGAAAATACACGGTCCTAAGTTTTAGAAACACTAAGGCTTTTTAAAAATTCATTTGAAAATTATTAGAATAAGCAGACTAATTAAAATTTACCTAAAAAGCAGCTATGACTTTCAAAATAAAAATGGCTTCTTTTCCTCTGCTGTCATATTTTTATGACTAACAACAAGGTGGAAAAGAAACAATTTAAAATTTGGTCTAAACACTGAGCTCAAAACTTTTGTTACTGATGTACTGTGTTCTGTTTGGGTTGTTTATAGACAGGAATGCTATTGGCACGACTGTGTTTGCCCCCTGCTGCCTGAGCAGTCTGTATGTACTTAGCTGTGAATAGTTAATATTCCATAAACCTCCCACCAGGCGATCCTGGAGCTACACCAACCAACTAGTAATGCAACATGAAATGGCCACAACGGAAATAAACTTAATGACTCAGATACTTATTTGGTATATTTTTATATGTGTATCTTGTGTAGAATCCAAAGAAATTTAAGAAAATGTTTCCAAAAAATGGACACCTAAACTGTAAAGTTAATGTATATGACAATGAAATACCTGGAAACAACAACACACACTTAAATTCCTTAAAAATAACAGGAGTTGTGAAGTTTGTGAGATTTCACTGAGGACAGAGACAAAAGCAGAAGAGAATGATAAGAAAATGCTTCTCTGATGGCCTAGGACTTACCTTAACCAACTTTCATACTATGGCTTCTCCGATCAGTCCACTTTTTTTTTTTTTTCGGTACTAGGGATTGAACTTGGGCCCTTGTGCTTCCAAGTTAGGCATGGTACCACTTGAGCTAAATCCCTGGTCCCCCAGTCCACATTTTTGCACTTAGAGTGATATTAGCAACAGAAACCACGGGACAAACTGGCCTCTTATGCCTCTTCAGATTGGTTTATGTCTTTCTTTAAAAAATTTAAACCATTGTATAAGAACAATACAGAAATTCATAGCATAATTGAGGAGTTGGCAAAAAGTAGGAGAAAGGGCAGATGCATGGCTGGATGGATGGATGGATGCATGGATGAATGCATGGATGCATGGATGGATGGATGGATGCATAGATGGATACATGCATGCATGGATGGATGGATACATGCATGCATAGATGGATGGATGCATGCATGCATGGATGGATGGATGCATAGATGGATACATGCATGCATGAATGGATGGATGCATGGATGGATGGATACATGCATGCATAGATGGATGGATGGATGCATGCATGGATGGATGGATATGTGGATGGATGGATGGATACATGGATGCATGGATGATGCATGGATGGATGGAGGCATGCGTGGATGAATAGATGAATGCATGGGTGGATGGATGCATGGAGGAACAAAGAGATAGGAGATGTAGGCTGAGAGCATAACTGAACTAGTTAAGATATTCTGAAGTGAGGTGCAAATATCTCACAATAATAAAACACTATCTTGCCTGGGACTGTTTTAATATCTATCAATCCTTGTATAATGATCCAATTAAGATAAGCACACATTCAAACACTATTTTCATTGTCCATTTTGAAGCATTCATTCTACTAAACAAGGTAATATGAGTTCAACAATTAACTTCAAAAATATTGATATGAGCTAGAGTGTGAATAATATTTAAATTTTTTAAATGCCCTGGACAGAACATAACCTAAGTATTTATTCATCAGTTAATTCTAACACATTTTTAATACAAAGAAATTATGTTTCTCATTTTCTCTCCACAGAGTGTTTGGTTTAAATTGTAACATAGGCATAATTTTTTTCTCTGATGGCCAGTGGCAGATTTTTAAAAATATGAATGCTTTTAGAAATAAGTTCAACACTGGAGAAAGCCAAGTTAAAAATGAGAAGACAATTAGGAAATGACCAATAATGCAAGGTAAACTGAAAAATTAATAAAAATTTAGCATACCTGTTTTCTCAGCACTCAGGATGTTAAGCCAGAAGAATTATGAGTTGGAGGCCTATATGGTTTCACAATGTGATCCTATTTCAAAAACACAAACAACAAAAATCAAAATGATTGAAATGACAAGAGAAAGGAGAAGAGAATAAATGACACCGGAACTATTACAATCTTTATATTTCCTTTTGAAAATAACAAAAATATTTAAAATTTTAATAAAACTTTTTTTTTGAGACAGGGTCTTGCTTTGTAGTTCAGGCTGGCTCTGAGCTCACTATGTAATGCAGGCAAGCCTGGAACTCAGCAATCCTCCTGTCTCTGCCTCCCGAGTGCTGGGATTACAAGCGTGAGCCACCACACCTGGCACTGTGGGGTGTGCTACTGATTGCTGGTGGGTGTGAGTCACCACACCCAATACCATATCATTGTATGTGGTTACTGGGGATAGAACCAGGGACCTTGCACTTTCTAGGCAGGCAGCAGAACCACTGAGCTAAATCTCCGGCCCAATAAAACATTTTACAAAAGAAGATATGAAGGAAAATAAAGTAATCCAAAAAGAGTCCATGTATCCAGAAAAAAAGTAATTGTTTTTCAGCACCAGGGATCGAACTCAGGCCTTGTGCATCCAAGGTTGGCATGGCACCACTTGAGCTAAATCCCCAGTCCAATTTGTCTACTATTTTAAAAACATAGAACCTAAAATATTGGATAGGGTAAACAGACAAATCTTCCACTGAGCCAGGCACCACAACTGCCTACTTGTAGATGATTTAAACCCAAACACATCAAGCTGACCCTAAGCTCCTTCTGTGCATTATTTGATGTCATATCCTATTGTCCACATTTGGAGTTAAAAGGAACTCTGAGGTTCACAAACACCATGGCAAATATATCTGAATTTATTATTCAAATGAATTTATTTTGAATAAGCAAAATGTAAGTTTTGTCAATGGAAATGGAAGTCTTGGTATAAATTTCCCTGAAATGAGCAAAACAATTACATAAACCCTCTCTCTCTCTCTCTCTCTCTCTCTCTCTCTCTCTCTCTCTCTCTCTCTCTGTAAGCTCTTTAATATGTAGGTTGATTGACATTTTCTGTGTCCTCCCCTGTCTTTTCTTCACTCCTTCTCACTTCTGAACAGCACTATAGGCTCTGACAGGGCATCTTCTCAGTAGACGCTAAGGTCTATTCATGTGTGAAAGATCATTTCTTTAACATACTTCATGAGGGCATTTTCGTTTGTATAGCACATCACTTACTATGACTATTTCTCCTTTAGCAATACCTAAATGGTAAGGCACCTCATTTCAAGTAAACTGCAGGTAGGTACAATCTTCTTTATAGATAAAGACATAAAAAGGATCACAGGAAACAGATCTTTTTTCAAGGAAATTTTTCCAAATTCTAAGTTGTTAGCTGCAGTCTATAATTGTGGCACTGACTACGTTCATTCTCTGAAAAGCACAAACTAACAACTCTTGGATGCTTTCCCCTCCTCAGCATAGTAATTATATTTGTACCTAATTCTGAGCTTGTTACTTATAATATTTTGCCAAATATGATCATTTAGAATCATTGACACAGGCTTACCATCATAAATATTGACTATGCAAGAACATTATTTGGCTAAAATAAGAGGACTGTGATCCAAATATATGAGAATTTCAGATTCCAAGTATGCAAAAATCTCATTCCATCTGAGATCTTCAGAGGCCCCTGATGGATATGAGTTTACACTTTAATTTCCAGTAACTTTCTAACATGCATCAGCAGAAGTCAGTTACTACACTGGGGAATCGAACTGCAATAATGAATGGATAAGTCCAAACCAAACTAGTAATACTCCATCTTTTAATTCTCTTTCTTCCTTTCTACTGTTTTCTGGAAAGGAACAAAAGCAAAGCCAAAACAAATGTAAAGCTAAACCCTGACAACACAAAGTTATCTGAAACTTTCTTCATTCTTCTGTAACTATCTCTTTTTCCTCCAAGAATTCTGCAAGTGTGTGACAAATCTGACCTCAAAGATCACTGACTATATTCAGACCCTTCTGCTCCACATATTCTGCCCTTTAGTAGAAAAGTACAGCTTTTGTGACAGGACTGCTGTTCTGCATCAGCCTCCACATAAAGTTTGCAGTCAAAGAGCTGAAAATATTAGCTCCCTTAATTTATATGAAAGAGTCTGTACCGATACCTGCTGCAGGACTGATATTCTCTGAACTTTTAAATATTGCTACAGCTTTTCTTCTGCCTTTCTATTTGCTTTCCTTCCTGTGTTCTCTTCTCTTCTGCCCTCCACCTCTCCTTCCCCTGTTCTCACTTTTCATTCCTTCCTGTACACAAGGGGTACTATCGAAGATTCATGATTTTTAAATACAGAGAGACCATTGAAACTGACTATAAGATCGTGAAATCATGGTTTTTAATCTATCAGGACACAAATAAACATGGAAATAAATGGCAGTGTGTTTGTGTCTCTTTCGTTTTATCAACCGACTGTAAGGACTACAGAGCCGCCGTTCAGTGGCAATGATCACACCGAGACAAGGAGCCTTAGTTCCTAGACAGCACTGCCCAGTAGGGGAATCAGAGTTTCCTGCGGAAGGGGTGACGCTACACTTGGGGCAGAGAAAGGACGGAGGAAGCTGGAACGTTTTGAAGCACCGATAAATAAGAGAGCGATTAAAGAATGAGAGAACGTATCAAGCTGAAAATTGAAACAGAACAAAACAAATTAATTCAGAAGCAGACTTGACAGATCCAAACTAGACTTTTGAGTAACAAAGTGATAATGATAATAACAAATTATAACTCATTAAGCAAAATAGGAGTCCATTACTTCGATAGAAATGAATAAAAGTGCAAAACCTTTTTCTTATGGAATAACTAATATGCCAAGAACAGTAGAGGTTAAAAAAAATCTTCATTTGTCAATCATCATAACAGAATGTAATTCAGCCAAGAAACATCAATATATGCTGAAATTATTAGGAGATATTGAGAGAGAAAGTAATATATTCTCTCAAACTCCCTCCCCTCGGAGAAAAAAACACTGACAGTCATCATTTTAATCAAGTAAAACGATAAGTAAAAAGTATGCCGCCTGGTACAAAGCAACAAAGACAAAACACCACCACGTCTGTCACAAGTCCAACAAAAATCGCAGAACCCGACTGAGTCTAATCACAAGAAAACTTGAGGCAAATGCAGCCAAGTGGCATTTTACAGAATAAATGAACAGCCAAAGGGCCAAAACCGTGAAAATCAGAGATCGGAGAACTCTTTTTGATTGAAAGAGGATTTTTTTAAAGTTTTTCAAAAAGTCTTTATTGGTACATTGTATATATGCATCATGATCACACTCAATATTGAGAATTTGTACCAGTATATAGCACGATTTAACTCTCATTTTTCCCAATCCATACCCAACCTACAACCCCTCACCCCCTAAATACATAAGCTTTTTTCCTTTTTTAAGTTACCATCACGTTTTTTCTTTACCCCTCATTACTCACCCTTCCACCACGTTTCCCTGACTCCATGTCATGAATGAGCCACAGCTGGACAGTTCTGCTCTAACATTACTGGGACAAGGGTCAAAATTTACCCGAGTCTGTGATTTATACAGAAGCAAATTATCACTAAAAATTTTCTGATTTGGATAGTTATCATTGTGACCATATACGAAATTTCCCATTTGTGTCAGAAATACTAACTCATGCAGTTGAGGCTGGAAAGGTATGTTAGCAATTTCTTCAGAACAGTTCTAGAGGAGAACCTTTAATCATAGTCTTGGAAGTTTTTCTGTTATAGTCTAGATAGAGACTATAGTCCCCCGAACACCTCATAGGCTCCAAGGTGAAGCTTTTAAAAGGGGATTGGGCTGTTGGGCAAGACAGCGGACTTGCCATGAGGCAGAGCGTCCTGCCCTCAGAGGTGGCTCTGTGTGGCCTGCAGGGGGGTTTCGGCCTCCCCTCCCCCTCCCTCTCTCAGCTTCCAGGTCAACCCATGATTTGGGTTCCGAACACCGCTCTGCTGTGAAACCAGCAGCCTAGGGACTAAAGCCTCCTCTGAGAGCCAAATTAACCTCTCCTTAAATATGCAGGGGTTGGGCTGGAGGGTTAGCTCAGTGGTTCCGGCGCCTGCCTCGCAAGCGTAAGGACCTGAGTTCGATTCCCGGTTACCACATATAATGCTGGGCGTGGTGGCTCACGCCTGTAATCCCAGCACTCAGGAGGCAGAGACAGGAGGATTGCTGAGTTCGCGGAGGCTTGCCTGGGCACCATAATGAGCTCAGGGCCAGCCTGAACTACAAAGCGAGACCCTGTCTCCAAAAAGCAAAAAAAAAAAAAAAAATGCAGGGGTTGAGTATTTTGTGCCAGCCAGTAAAAGGGTGACTAAGACAGTAAGTTTGAAACTATCTCCTACTAAAAAGCATGCAATTTATAACCCCCAGCTCCTCCATGTATCTCGCTCTTTCTTTTCCCAGATCACAGACAAGGCTCTGCCTCTCCTCGATACAGGAGTGAGGAAACGGCGTGTGGTACTTTTGCCAGGAGCCTGTGAAGGCAGATAAACATGCCCTGGTGGGAACATTTCTGCAGTTTCCTTTTAAGAAAAACTTGATAGGGCACAGCGATAATCAAACACGAATCTTAGGGTTTCCTGGGGAAATTTCTGTTGCTCTCTTGTGAAATCGTTCGTAACGCGTAGCCCACTCACCTGCTGGCCTTGCTCTGGGACCCTGAGCCGCGACTCTGCTCCTCCCCGGCCTGGCAACGAGGATGAACGACGAAGACATGGAATCAGCTCGACGTGGGGACGGCCGAGGGCTCCCGTCTCCGCAGGCAGAGGAACCCGAGCTCCTCGCTCACCTGGCTTTTATTCAGCAGACACGGAACAAGCAGCCAAAGCAGCGCGCGAATCACGGGGTTTCCAGGAGCCAGGAGCACGCGCCCCGGGAAGCAACCGGCCTCAGCTGCGGTCACTGACGCGTCCCTGACACGCCTCACCCGAGCGCAGCCTCGCTCCTCTGCGCCCGCGGAGGGGCCAGCTAGGCCGCCCCTGTCCTCCGCCGCTTGCTAACAGCGGACCGAAGTCCCCTTTTCTAGACAGGTGTCTTTCACATAACGCGCCATGTGCCCTTCTACCAAACGGTGGGGCTACTTTTTTCTTACACCAATAAGGTATAATGAAACAAGAAAAGCGTGTTAACTCTGAACAGGTTCACTGTTTCCACAACCACAGCATAATTACTTAAAGTCTTTAATGTAACTTGACAGTGTATATTCATAATTCTGAGATGACTACCAGAAGACAAGTGAATTAGAGTTGAAAAAATATCTCAAAATTCTGCTGATAAGAGAGAACATCATTTCTCTCATTATATTTGGGCCTTCTACTTACTAAAGTAGATTCCAAAGACTCTTATAAACAATTCAAAGATAAAGATATGTAGTCAAAAATTCTTCAAGGAGAAGTATATTAAGTGGGGAGTGCTGGCACAAAAACTTCATAAGAAAAACCTTTAAATTCTGGAAGACATTTGAACAAGTTTCATAAAATTTTATCTCTTTAGCTTCCCCCCTTCTGTACCTTTTGGTCAAAATTCACAATAGAAATATTAAAAGCTCTTTCGTGTTTCTTTTCAGTGTCCTCTGGACTCATACCTCTATGTCCTAAAGTCGCCGAAGTCTGATCATGTTGAGTCCCTTCTGTCGCAATAAAGTTCTAACTGATCCATTGACACAAAGGAATTGGAGGTAAAATATATGGCTCCTCCAGTAGTATTTGTTGGGAGCCAGCTGTGTGACGATTTCCTCAGGACAGCATGAGCCTTCAGAAGTACAGTATGCGGCATCTGGAATGGCTCTTCCCCATCCCTGTCGACTTCAGCATTTCCTGTAGATGCATGGCTAAAATTGAACAGGAACATGAGGATAATTCCTAATATGACACAAAGTATACAACAATTGCTATTTGCTATCAATATAGAAATTTGTATCCAACTTGAACAAGTCACAAATGATGTTTCAGTTATTCTGCTCTTTACCCAAAAGGCTCCTTTCAGCATCTTTGTGCCTCAACACATCATGAACAGGAGCAAGAAATGACTAAACAGGAAAATATTCAGATATTCTGGAAAACATTCCACATAGAAAAATCAATGACTTGTTAAACAGTTTGGTTAATACTTTGCCATGCATTTAATAGGGACATGGTAACAACACTGATTTCAACTGAATACTACTAACATCTTCAAAAGGAAGAATGATTTAATGTGAACAAAGCCATGGCCTGCATTCTTGGCCTGCTGGCCTCTAGGTATCTGGCAATTACACCAGGATGACAATCCCTGGACCTAAGCAGAAGATGAAGTGGAGCTTAGAAAGAGTGTTTTTGGGAGACAGACAATCTTGGCATCCTGGCAAGTGTCCCTTCCTCTCCTCCCACTGCCTGGCACGGGATTAGATGACACTTTGCACCAAAGGTGCCACACATTACTGTAGACGATAATCTAAAGATGGAGACAGAAGAGTAACGTATGTCTGGGTACCCTGAAGACATTTATCTTGAGAGTTTGCTTCTCAAATTCTTTTCATCTTTTTCTCATGTTGTTATGAAGTAAATAAATCCTTTACTTGTTTAAATCATAAATTTAATGGCTCAATGTTATTTACATCTAAATGTAATCCTAACAGATATGATATAAAGTGAGGTATTTTCATCACACAATCTAATATAAAATCCTTAATCCTCAGCAGCAGTGAAATAATGATGAGGATTACAGAGTCCACCTTACGGTAATAAAAAATTCAACAGGAAGCTCCTACTGCAAATTCCAAACCTAGCTTGAAGTTCTCTATCCCCTTCCTGATTTTTGGTTCTTTAAAATTTCACTTTTTAGCCGGGCGTGGTGGCTCGCGCCTGTCATCCCAGCACTCGGGAGGCAGAGACAGGAGGATTGCTGAGTTCCAGGCTTGCCTGGGCTACATAGTGAGCTCAGGGCCAGCCTGAACTACAAAGCGAGACCCTGTCTCAAAAAGGAAAAAAAAAATTTCACTTTTTAATGAAAACTCTATGTATATAGATGAAGATTTCTATTACAAAACACAAAATATGCTAATGGTCCTTTGTTACATTTCTCTTCTGCCCAGTCTTTACCCTTTGGACTCTCATCTGGAGGTTTAAGTTCTGTTTTTGATTTACCAGACCACAGTTTCTCTTTTCTTCCTTTGTAAAGCCAACAAGCAGTTCCTAAAGCCTCAGTTTATACAATAAAGTCTCCATCTATCTTCCCAAAACCAAGGGCTCTGCCCGTCCAACAATGTGGGTGGGAATCAGATGTATTCCTTCTCAAGATCCAGGTACTCTGTCACCGTCCTGGTGGCCCCCCCCATCCACCTTCACAGGTAAGGGTTAGAATAAGCTTATTTCTTGGATTCAGGGAGAATTTTTGCAACACTCTTTTCTCTTTTCTCCAATGCTTTGAGCTTACCTTGAAAACACAAAAGCCAAAAGAAACATGTGGGGGCCAGAGATTTAGCTCAGTGGTTCCAGTGCCTGCCTCACAAGCACAGGGTCCTGAGTTCGATCCTGGTAACCACATACAGTGCTGGGTGTGGTGACTCAGGGCCACCAGCCATCAATGCCACATACCACAGAAACCACAGTGCCGGGCATGGTGGCTCACACCTGTCATCCCAGCACTCAGGAGGCAGAGGCAGGAGGATTGCAGAGTTCGAGGCTTGCCTGGGCTACACAGTGAGCTCAGAGCCAGCCTGAACTACAAAGCGAGACCCTGTCTCAAAAAAAAAAAAAAAAAAAAAACACATGCACAGTACTGCCAGGCCACACATGCTGTTTGGGTTTTTCCTCATCTTAGGGACTCAACCCAGCGTCTTTGCTCTGAGGTACATTCCCAGCCCTTTAATTTAGGTTTAATTTGGAGAAACTCTTTCTAAATTACCCAAATGGAGTCAAAGTGGCGACTCTGCTGCCACAGGCCTCCCAAATGCCGGCGTTCCGGGTCCCACCAGCAGATTCTGCTTTCCGTTCTGTTTTGAGGGACACAAAATGATGACGAACTCCGTGGGAAATGAATATTAGCATCTTCCTCACCTACGAAATGGCAATTGCAACCTAGTTTAATTAGATTCAAACAGAGGAAGCATTATGTGAAAAATAATTCGTTGTAAATTTGGAAAATCTTAGCCTTGTATACTTCACCGCTACCTTTCTCATGTGGTTCAAACTAAAACTGTATTGGATCATGGTTTTATAAGGTTGAATAATGCTTACTTTCTTCCCTCTTTCTACATTAAATCAATTAACTCTTGTCAATATACACTCTATTTACAGAAGACAGAAGCGCTCCTGCCTGCAGATTCCTTTGCTTGTGTTTTTACACCAGAATTCTATGCTAACCTCTGAGTTTCATAGTCAAAGGAAGCTCTCCAGAAAGCCTGAGGGATGACATTCTTTCTAAAATATTACTTCAAAACCTAAAAATACAGATCTGCTCTGTAAGTATGTATTTTTATTTTATGGTAAATCTAATACAAAATCTTTATTTTGCTCAGTATGTAGAAAATTGATAAAAATATCTTTGTGAATAAATATTAGCTGAATTTTTAGGACTTGGCATAAACGAGGTTAAATGAATACACATCTAGAATACATACTCACCCTCCAGCTTACTGCAATTTAACTGAAAAAGAAAAATTATGCAGATATATTTTTCACATAAATGGTTTCTCCATCGACAGATTTGACCGACTGCAGATCAAAACTATGTACTTTTTCAAAAATTGCATCTGTATAGAACATACAGACTTTTTTCTTGTCATTTTTTCCTAAATGAACTAGTATAAAACTATCAAGTAGCACTAACATTTTACTAGGCATTTAAATAGTCCTCAAGAACTTTGCAGAATATACATTTAGATTGAAAATATTTCTGGTTACATCTTTATAAGGCTTAATTTGGAGTTCACGGATTTCCAACATTTAATGTCTACCTTTGCTCTTTCTGCTAGTTTTTATCTGTTTTGGATGTTTTGTTATTTCATACATAGCCTTTTATTTCACAACAGATATAGTATGAACATTAGTTAGTCATTAAATACGAAATATGTATAACCTTACTTGTTTTATCTTGACTTTTCAGGATTTCCAGATATACCATAAAATGCATAGGGAAGACAAAGGACAAAAACCCATATTCCTAAAATGAATTTACAGTATTATAAACTATTGTGTAGAAAAGGATTCATAATAACAAAGATTGGAAATGAGCCTGCAGTACATTTTCATGTTACTATTTTGTGTACAGATCTCTCAATTTTGTGACCATAACTTAAGGAAAGAAATTGTTGAGAATTTTTCATAGTAGCATTTGATAATTTGCTTGCTATTAGAAGGTTGCACTGGCAATAAGGAACAGAAGATGGGGACGTGAAATTTTGGAGAGAGATCATGGTAGTTGTAAACTTTTGAAACCTGATTAGGAAAAATCTCAAGTGAATATGTGATGTATATTTGGAAAATAAAAATTTTCAAGGAAATTATTTTATTATGTATTTTGCTGCTCAAGAGAGTGTCAATCCATGTGCCAATCCATGTGCCATTTGATATAAGTCTATAAGATGAATACATCTTTCATATGTGCCCTTTGGAAGCTCCTACAACATCCTCTCATTCCCATGATGCAAGACTCTTCTCTACTCACTCCACCCTTCCTTTGGTGATATAGTGCGTGGAGGGCCGTGAGTCTCTGGAACATCTCTTGAGGCACACATACGTAAATCACTGTCCTATCTCTGGAATAAAACTGCCAATAAAAGTCCAATTTGCTCAGTAGTCATCTTTATTTTAAAAATTACTTTGAAGAAATCTGTGTCCATACAAACATTAGGTGTCATCGAATCTTTTTCCTGAATAGGAGGCCTGAAGTACTTCAGGATGAGCGCCTCTGAGGACAATTGGGGAAGAATCTGTATGAGGAGTGTACAGGAGCCTTGCACACGGAGGCGACCCGTACACGTTCCCTGCATTCGTTCAAAATAAGAAAGTTCTGGGCCGGAGGATTAGCTCAGTGGTTCCATCACCTGCCTCGCAAGCTCAAGGTCCTGAGTTCGATCCTGGTAACCACATACAATGCTGCACATGGAAACTCACGCCCACCAGCAATCAATACCGCATACCACGGTGCCGGGCGTGGTGGCTCACGCCTGTCATCCCAGCACTCGGGAGGCAGAGACAGGAGGAGCGCTTAGTTCGAGGCTTGCCTGGACTACATAGTGAGTTCAGAGCCAGCCTGAACTACAAAGTGAGACCCTGTCTCAAAAAAAAAAAAAGTTCAACTTCAATAAAAGCCAATTAGTTGTAATTTCTACAAAAATGACTTTAAAATGTTGCAAAATGATAAAGCCGTCACTTTAAAAAAGTACTGCTCTATACTTGTTTTCTTCTTAAAAACAAACCAACCCCTGAACAGTACATGAACACATAGCTGGTGCCTAGAATTTGATGGTGAAGGTTGTCATTTTCTCCCGAGTAGACAAGATAAGTATCGATTCCAGCGACCTCTGTGTGCAGGTCCACAGTGAAGGCAGGTGCGCTGGGACTTCACGCTTCTTCCGCTCGTGGAAGCGATGGAAGTGACCCAGCTGCGGGGAGGACACGGAGCGCGCCTCACAGAGTGACCCCGGGAAGCTGTTCTGGAGATGGGCGAGAGGCCTGCACACACTTCAGTTACTCAGCCGGGAGAAGTTGAGGGGGTTGTTCGTTTGGATTGCTTTGCCTTGCAGATTCCAGCGCTTTTCCTGGAGCACACCTGGTGTGCCAAGCTATCTGTAAAAATCATTCAGAGTAATTAAAGAGACGATCAGCTTTTGGGGGGGGGGACAGCATCTCGCTTTGTAGTTCAGTCTGTCCCTGAGCTCACTGTGTAGCTCAGGCAAGCCTCGAACTCAGCAGTCTTCCTGCCTCTGCCTCCCGCGTGCTGGGATGACAGGCGTGAGCCACCACGCCTGGCATGATCAGCTTTTTTTTTTTTTTTGCTTTTTTTTTTGAGACAGGGTCTCGCTTTGTAGCTCAGGCTGGCTCTGAACTCACTATGTAGCCCAGGCAATCCTCGAACTCAGCAATCCTCCTGCCTCTGCCTCCCGAGTGCTGGCATGACAGGCTTTTGAATGTGGACAACAGCAGCACCTGAAGGCCATTGCAGTCGTTATCAGCCTTCGTGGATAAACGAGCTGCAGCTGAGAGTAACCAAGAGCATTTGGCAGCTTCCGTAGGTTGAAAGAACATGTCTTTTTTCGTGGAAGTTCTAAATATGCATCTCTGACGGTTGCACGAGTAACCTGAAATCACCATGAATCCCTCTAAACTTCTCAGAAGAAAAGACACATAGCATAATGAACCTCCGTTGCAAACATGTCCACATTCTAATCGGAGGAACTAGGGCTCAATTACTTTATAGGCTTAAAAATATATATTTTGCAGATGAGACTAATTGATGAGATTAAATTCTAGTCCTAAAAGAGTAAAGATGACCCTGAGTCATTTGCATCGCCCCAGGGTCATCACAAAGGCCCTCGTCAGTAGGAAGCAGAGCTGGCAGAGACAGAGGTGTCTGATAGAAACAGAGCGTGGAGCGATGTATTGTACTGAGAGAAGACGTGGCCGTGGGCTAAGGCATTCAGTGGCTTCTGGGAGATGAGGAGGAAAAAAAGAAAGGAACTCAGCTCTGTTGGCTCTGTGGTTTTCATCTGTAAAAATAGCTTTGGACTTCTAGCCAAAAGATTATACATGTGCATAACGTCAAGCCCAGCCCTAGTGCATGAATAAGCTGGCCCAGAAGGGGGAGCATCCCAATAAAAGCCATAAATCAAGAGAAGAAAGGATTTGATTCACTCGTGCTGCTGTTTATTAAAAAAATTTTGTAGCTGCCTCAGAAAAACTGTACTAGAATCACAACCGAAAATTTTTCTTTATATTGAAAATGTTGTAGGGACCTCTGTGTTCCTTTTGCCACAACATCACGTTCTCCTTTGTCATGGCTTCGCAGCCCCCTCTGTGAGCTCCTCGGTCTCTCTCCCGACTGTGAGGTGTGAGAACAAGTTATCTCCCAGCGGATCCCGCAGTACTAGGCTTTGGATGTGAAGTGTCCCCTAAAGGCCCCTTGCGTTACAGGTTTGTTCTCAACCTTCGGTACTATTGGAGGCAGTGGAACCTTTAAGAGGTGGGGCCTAGCAGGACGTCAAAGGTCACTTGGGGCATGCCCTTGAAGAGAACTGTGGAACAACGTTCTTTTATTCTCTTTCTCCTTCCCAGCCACTAAGAGGTGAGCATTTTGCCTTTCTGTGGGATATGAAATCTGACCTTGAGACAGGCCCACTGCAAGAAGACCATGGACTGAAACCTCGAACAGTGTAAATGGAAATATATCTTTTTTCTTATTAAGCTTTGAACTTCAAATACTGTCCTCCAGTACTTTGTTACAGTAATGAAAAGCTTATTTGCTAAGTGGTTGAAGGGAGGGTCTAGTCAGCCATTTTGATGCAAAGAAAGAAGGGAATAAGCTTTGTGACACTGGCCTGGCCTAAAAAAAAAGGATTCCTTTACTTTTAGTTTTATCTTTCATTCAGCAGCCTAGATATTTTTCTGCTTTGTCATCATCTCTCTATATTCTTAATTGAAATCTGGATTGGCAAACTACCACAGCTGATATAGACAAATCAGGAAATGCCGACTATAGTGAGGTCTTATTCTCCACCATTCACCTGCAGCCACCATTTTTGTCCATTAGGTAATGGACACTTGCAGTGTATACAATATAACATCTCATGTAAACATATCGCAAATTAGTAGTACTGGCAAATGTATTGCAAATTAGTATTAACCAGAATAATCCTATCTTGGCCATTTGTTATTTATTTCAAAAAACTGTATAACAATTTTTTTCATATAATTAAGATACCTTATATGAATACTTGTTACTTCGATTCTCTCAAAATTTTTCTCCTGACAGGGACATAAAAGCCTAAAACCCCAGTACATATGAAATATTTTCTAGTTATGAACGTCATTTTGAATAACCTATTTTTGACAGAAAGGTGTTCACTTAGGTTTTTAAATCTGCTATAATCCTTAGTCATTTTTGTTCTAAATATACCATCCGGCTTAGCCCTTATGTACATAAACATACTAATTTCAGAATACATCCACTTTTTCCCCTGATATTTCACTTGCATCCTAAAATGTTCTTACTGGCTAACTGCACTGGGCATTAAACCAAATTCATTAGTTTGCAGATCGTGACCTGGTAATCAGCTATCATTCTAACTTTATTTTCAAATGTTTTCTTTCTCTACTGTAAGCTGTTTTAACTCTTAAGTTGTCTGGATCTTATACTCCAAAGTTTTGCATCTCTTTTAGCTATCATTATAGATGGCAACAACAATGCTGAGAGAAAAAATAATTAGGGAAAATGATGATTTATATTATAATAATATTCAAGACAACATCAATTTCCATATATGGAGAACTTACTATGCATTAAATATTAAAGAAAAATTGCCCTGGACAAGATGAATAGACAAAAGTTGATTTTCCTGAAATAATATTGTCAGCAATAGGGGAAAGAGAAGAAATTAAGCATAGAAAAAGCACTGCTGAAATAAAGAGCAGGAGTTCTGGATTCTGCTTGGAGTAGAGGGTGAAGGAATCATAGACCCTCTGCATTTGCATGTTGACTTTACTCAAAAAGAAGGTAAGTGCTTTCCCCTCTTCTTTAGGAGGTAGACTTACTGCTTGAAGCAAAATGCCTGCTGAAGTTAGGTTCTGACTTCTTACAGAAACTATGAGATATGAGGCCATCTTCCTTGATGGTTGTATTTTAAAGGTATAAACCACGGTCTTTAAGAAGCAAAGTCCCAGGTTATAAAACTTGCAAGAGCCTTGGAAGAAGATTTATGTACTAAGAGGGTAGAAAGTGAAAGTTACAGATTTTCTAAAGTCAATGCTCTGGGAAAATTTACAATAACGAGTCATCAGGATGAGGCCTAGGTGTCTGTGGTTTAGTAAAGCTGGTAGGAGTACCAAGTCCGTCTCAGTCAGAAGCACTGAACTAAGGACCTTAGTCACACTAATACCAGTAACAGTTACCATCATTAAGAGGCAATTAAGTGTCAGGATTGTGCCAAAGATTTTACTCAAAAAGATTCATTTAATTTTTTTTTTTTTTGACACAGTCTCACCTTGTAGTTTGGGCTGGTCCTGAGCTCACTCTGTAGCCCAAGCAAGCCTCTAACTCAGCAATCCTCCTGCCTTTGCATCCTCCGTGCTAGGATTACAGGCATGAGCCACCACACCCAGCATTGTGGTGTGTGGTTACTGGGGGACTGAACCACGGACCTTGCACTTGCTAGGCAGGCGCTGGAATCACTAAGCTAAATCTCTGGCCCTGCCTCATCTAATCTTACCAACACTGTGAAACAGGAATCAGTCTCTTTAGTTCAGAAATGGAAAACTGAGGTTCAAGGAACTCAACATTTTCCCCAAACCATTTACACTTTAAAAGACAGATCTGGAGCTTTTTCACTGTTTGGCCATTGTAGAGACTATGCCATAAGCTTCCCCAAACTATTGGCCACATCTCACAAAGTCTACACACTATTGAATATGTTTATTAAGAAACTCTATTGAATGAGATATTTTTATTTCAGACTGTGGAGGGAAAAATGATGTTGTTAATTAGAAAACAAATTTTCTTTAAAGAAAAAGATTAATGAGCATTTATAACTGGAAAATTATGCATAGATGTTAAATTGAATTCTCTCAATACTATTTTCCCTTGGAATGCCTGAGGAACAGTTCTCCTCAAACATTATTAAATCATAGAAATACAAATTAATAAGGGAAAATATATAAAATTAGCATGCAAGAGTAAGAAAGCCAATTTATTTCTGATGAATAAAAAAGAAAACTTCAATGCATGCAAATAATTAAAATATTTCCAGGTGTTTTCTATTGGTATGCTCTGAGACTTTTATACAACTTACTATGCTAGTTTTTTAAAGTAATACCAAACTTACTCTAAAATTTAATCCATAAGTGAGAGACTACATATATATGTATATATATATGTACTATGATCATATAATTATTTTACTTTCAGAAAAATACAGATTACATGCATGACTAATTATCTTTGAATGTATTCCCTTTTTCCCCATTTAAAAAAATTTCATATGTAAAATGTCTTTTTTTTTTTTGGAGACAGGGTCTCAATTTGTAGTTCAGGCTGGCCCTGAGCTCACTATGTAGCCCAGGCAAGCCTCGAACTCAGCAATCCTCCTGTCTCTGCCTCCTGAGTTCTGGGATTGCAGGCGTGAGCCACCAGGCCCAGCTAAAATGCTTTCTTGATTGTCAAAAAAATTGATAGTTTGTTGATATTGCCACTATTATAACTGACAAGTTTATGTTTGCTAAAAAACTTATCAATGCAAATAAGGAAATTCTAGAAAGCTCCATACCACAAAATATTTTAAGATTTTAAAGAATCCTCATAGAAAATTATATGCTTGCAGTTTTAGAAATAATACATATTTGACTTGGTAAAATAATTATGAATAAAATGTTATTAAACATGAAAAATATATTAATCATAAATTAGTAATAGATATGAATATAAACACATGTCATAAACATAAGTTTACTAATATGAACAAGAAAGGAAACTGGGAAAGGGGATTTAGAGGAGGAGGGAAGGAGATGAAAGAGAAGCAGTAAAGGGATTTCGAAAAATCAATCTGTGTTATTATATGCAAGCACTCCCCAACGTGACTGTAAATTGCAAGTACTACAAACGTGCACTAAAATAATAAAATAAAACAAAATATCTATTATGAATAAAAAATATCAGTATCAACTATTATGAGTAAAATCTATTAAAGTGATCTTCAAAGTTTGTGCATTTAGACATTTACTTAAATATTAATTCACAAAGTCAATTTGTTGTGAATTATCATATTATTCTGATTCAATAGATTCTCATAGTTATTACATATTTAATTGAAGCATGACATGACTGGCTAAAATGTAACTGGTTTTACATTTTTTCCTAAGGTTTTCTTTTTTACCTATCAAACCTTAGAGTTACCTTGACATGGTTAGCAGTGCTTAGACTCAAGTGAAATAATATTACTCTAAGGATAAATAAAGATCAATGAGTAGGATGATATTTTTTTATTTCCCCCTAAAGGTAATACCAGTAAACACCAAGAGGGCGGCAGTGTTGTAGTGTATGCAGTCCCCTAACTTGGACCAGCCAGCCTATCGTGGATCAGTCATGAACCATGTGTGACTATCATTTGTTTACTTAGTTTCATTTTTTACTACCTTCCAGTTACAAAAGGAAAGCTTATTTTTTCTGTTATATACTCACCCTCTTTAAACAGTTCTAAACCACTGCAGTCTTGATACAAGCAGTTAAAGGTCTGTGAATTGAATTTAAGTAATCCTTCTGTTGAAATGGAGCAGTGTTAAAACTGTGCTCATAGCTTTTCAATTGGTCTTATCAAACCTAGATGGTTTAAAGAGCTTTGAGTTACTGATAGCTTACTAAGAGTCCAAAAATAAGCTACCTCCACATCTTCAGAGAATACAAGTTCTTTGTAAAACCTTCTATGGTCACTTTTGCCACCACATTATGAGTAAAATCCCTTCAAAAAAGGTAAGATCCTAATGTTAATATTTATAATTTTTCTCAGTGAAAAATATATATATAGTACCTTTTGACATCATTCAGAATAACCCTGGGATGGATTCATAACAATCAGTTTTCACCAGATTATAATACATTCATGAAGCATCACCACATCTGGCACTAAAAATGACTGTAAATTCTGAGTGACAAGAAAAATGTCTGGTCCTCATTCCTTTCCAAAGAAATCGGACTACTATGTTGCACTACAAGTGATCTGTAAATCTGTCAACCATTTTTCCTTTGCAACAAATAAGTACGCAGCTACCCAAGAGCTAGTTTGTGATTTATCTGAACTGACCACACACACTCATCCTTGGGGAACAAGCATCAACATAGATTTCATGTAGTTTTTGATCATCAGGTAGCATGTTAACTCTAATTCGGGGAGCTTTATTCATATCACTACAACTTTGACTTTACCAATGACTATCCACATTCACACAGAATTCTCCATGTGTATTTAAGCAGCAGAAATGACACATTCCAATGGAATGATCTGCAAAGAGCTATCACTAAGCCAGTTGATTCAGAATGCTTTCACTGATTGATATTTGATGCAGAAGAGGACCAGACCACTCACACCAAGAAATTACTATCCCAACAGCAAGCTCAAAACGTTATTAAAGTCCACCAATGTTACCTAACATTAGCAATGAGAATAATATGAAACTCTGTTCACTAACTACCACTATGACATTTTTGTCCTTTAACTGCTTAACCAACAAATAATACATTCTGTCTCAAATAGTATATTGTATGACCACATTCACATCATCAAATTTTACTGCTTGTCTATGATAGAATAGTAATGGAAGAGTGGAGTACCACTTCTGTGAAATTGCAGAAATACAAAGTTTTCTAATAGTGCTGTTCAGAACTGGCTACATAAGAATTACCTGGGGATAGGTGTGCATGTGTGTACATGTGTGTGCAAGTTTGTGTATGTTTTTCAGTGTGTTTACACACATACATCCACATTTCAGAGAGCCATCTTCCCTGACCTGACTAGTAGAGGTAGGCTATTGGAGGATTCAGTACTGCTGCTTAGCTTCATACATATATCTGATGTATGTCTAAAACTGAAAATTTCTACCTAGAGCATATGGCAATTTTTAGAACATTTCTCTATTTATGTGACACTACTCAATATTGATTTTTAAAATCCAAGTCCATGGGTTGGGACTTAGCTCAAGTGGTACTGTGCCAACCTTCAATGCACAAAGGCCTGAGTTCAGTCCTCGGTAGCACAAAAACAAACAAACAAACAAACAAACAAAAAACAAGTCCATAATTAAGAAACAAAAGATATGGTGTTCAGATATATAATCACAAATATTAGGTATAAAATATAGATATATTCATTGTGTTCGGATTGCTCTCATTGTCAATTAACATTGACTATGAAATTGTATATGATTTGGGATTAGAGCTACCCATAGGAACGAGGATACATTTCAAAATAATTATTGGAAGACAGAAAGAGGATATAGTTTGTGAGATGTATTCATTTAGTATTTATTTTATTGTATACTCGAAAATAGCTGTATTAAAGGCCATTTTGGTATTCATTACATTCACAGCAAATGGAAAATATGGCATTGAGGTTATGAAAGAAGGTATAGATAATAATTAAAAGAAAATATATAGAGACTTGCACAGTACAATACAATAGCATTGATGAAATAATGTAAAATTAATTCATTGCATCTGGAGTTTAGAACATTAAAACAGTATTTGTAATATGAAAATGTGAAGGCTTTATCTCATACCATGAGATCTTGGCACTGTGCCTATAAGTTATTGGTAGTGTGATAAATGCCACAGCACAGAACATGAGAATTGTTAAAGAAATGGAATGTAATTTTTTTTTTTTTGGTGGTACTGGGGATTGAACTCGGGGGCTCATGCTTCCATTATGGTGCCACTTGCGCTAAATCTCCGGCCCTGGAATGTAATTTTTATAGCTGGCATCCTGGGTGTACTCAGAGCATAAAGCATCTTACCTTTAGTCAGCAGATATCTTGATAAGCCGCTCTGAGGACCGGATGTCCCAAGGGTCTAAAATGGAAAGAAAAAGTGAATCTGAAGATAGCTGAGTCTGCACAGACGTTAAAAAGAAACGTGCAGTGACACTAAAAGAAAAGAGGAAGGAAGGAAGGAAGTTGAAGTTTGGATGAGAGCAGGTGAGCCAGAGGGAGAGCGGAGCACCGCCCCCCAGGGCACCCAGCCGGGAGCGTGGCCGCGGACCAGAGGCCAGGCCAGCAGCCCGCAGCCGGCAGTGGGTACACCCATCACTTCTGTTACATTCAATCTCCTGTTTCTGATGCTTCGACCTAAAACCTTTTTTATAAAATGGAGTATTACTCTGCCATAAAGAATGACAAGATCGATCCATTTAGGTGCAAATGGAGACACCTGGAGGATATACTAATAAGTGAAATCAATAGATCACAGATAGACAATTTCCAGATCTTCTGTTTGGCATGAACACCTGTAGATGCAAATGAGTTCTAGAAAGTAGGACAGCTTTTATAGAGTGGAATATTTCTATAGGAAACGGTGTGGGAATGTGATGAGGGGAAGGAATAAATATAATACAGAAAGAAAATAAAAGAGCATGTATAAAGGGGGGAGGAGGGGGAGTGGGCAGGGATATGGGTAAAAATGAGAATTAACTTGAGGCATATACTGGTACAAATTTCCCAATGTTATATGTGATTTTGAGATGTATATAAATTGTACCAATAAAGAATTCAATTAAAAAATGATTTTAAAACAAGGTAACATTGTGTCCAAGATTTGTGAGCATATTTTGAGTGTTTTTGTTCTTTGCTATTTCAATGATAACATTCCTTAAGTAGCACTTAAAATGATTTTGCTTTTAAAACAGGCTGTGCTAATGTAACACACAATACTGCATTGGCTTTTTAGAACATTAACGCTGAACTACTCTTCAGGGACTAAATAGAATAAATACTTTAAAATCTATGTTGTGTGTATGTATTTTTAAGTCTATAATATTTAGAGACAAGATCAGATTAAATTCTGACAACTATTTGTCAACATCATAAAAAACTTATCAAATTAATTCAATCTAGGTTTGACTAAATCAATAGGTTAATTTCATCAAAATAGTTCTGTAGCAGACACAATACTAGTGATATTTAATATTATCACATCCAAACATGAACTTCAAGATCTGATTACAATTGCCCATCAAGAGCCTAAAAAACAAAATCCATAGCCCTTCTGTAAAAGGACAAAATAAGAATCACATGACATCTAGTGGCAATTTTTGCAACAACAGCTGAGACCTAATTTGCTTTTTTTTTTTTTTTTTTTTTTTTTTTTTTAATGTAACCCATACAGGTAAATTGGGCCCTGGAGCCAGGGCTGGGGCTAGGAGGTGGAAGGGGAGGTAGACAGGAGAAAGATTAGTAAAGAGCTGCTCCAGCTGCCTACCCTGAGTGTAATTACTTTGCACTGCAAGCATACACTAATAAAGACAAACATCGTGGATCAAGGCGCTATGAGAACCACCCTGTTCTTGGCTCTAACTCCAGCCAGATGAGAAACAAACCCTATCTCAAAATGATGCCTCCTGCCGTTGTCCCACACTGTTCTTTCTGATCATTTTAATAAATACTTTCCTTCTAAATACTTAGCATAGAATCAACCCATTTCTCATCTTATGAAATCAGATTTTTCTTACAGTTGACTATGTTAAATTATTTCTGAGCTACCATATTAAAATTGAAATTGTATCTTTCTTTTTAAGTGCAAGCTATTCTATTTAAGCAAAGAAGAATTACACCTTCACTGTTCATAGCTCATATTTTCAAGTGAGCCAGCACATTTATGAAGAAAATATATTCGAGAAGAGAGCGCTGCATGATGAGCACTGAACAACTGATATTTATTGTGGCATGTTGGGTACCAGGGGAGGCTGGTAAGACACTTCTCTGTGCCAGTTCCTTCAGTCCTCATGGTCGCTCTTAGACACCATCTCTTCCTATGGCTACAGAGTCAGGAAAAGCTAAAACTTGTGGGCTCATGACCTCTGAACCACAGTGAACATGTTTTTGAACTTACTCATCCTTCCCTTAATGTATTCAGTAGCATTCCTGAGTATATGCCAGAGCTAACCTTCTGTAAACAGGGATATTCTCCACATTTCTGTGACTGAAGCACCTGGGAAACAGGAACAAAATGACACATTCTTCCCGGGGAGCCTTAATGCCATGTATCAAAAAATCCCATTAAAAATTTCAAAATGATATTTGTAGCCCAAAGTTTACAGAGTCCCCTTTTCACTTCTCTGGCTCCTCTATGCCACGTCTTCACTGGTGACCATGACACATTGGGAACTGAGTACCGAACGTCTTTTACTCCATAGAACTCTGCTCTAAAAGGGAAAAAAGGTTGTTATCATTACAGGCAGCACAGGAGCTGATAGAGTAAAAGACCATCAGCAGGCCGGGCAGCAGGCCTTCTAAAGCCTGATGACACCCTTCCTTTGCTCTGCATACCTCATTGCTTATTGATTTTTTTTTTAAAAATGGGTTACTAGATAAGTATATGGGAGAAAAAGACATAGTGTAATGAAACTACTTTTTATGGGCACTTATTCAACAACTAATTAGATAGTGGATGGAAGTTATTTCTTTCAACTTGCTAAATATGTTTCCCTGGTGGGATTAAGGATTCCAGTTAACAATTCTATTTATAGCTGATAGGAAGTGTTCAAAGGGCTGTATCTCCTTGTCCCACAGTATGTGTGATTCTGTGGATAAATCACCATGAGTAAAGAAGTACAATCTTAAAATGATCTATCACAACTGAAAATCAATAAATCAAGCCCATAAAATAGTCCAGGATAATTCACTTGCCAAGTAATAAATTATAAATGCATATCAGTGCCACATGCAATGCAATGCCTCATAAAAAATAAGCTTAAAATTCTTAAAATATATGATTAATGAAACTGGTACAGCCTGAAAAATATATATTACACTGCTTACACTAACCAATATATTATACTCTGAGTTTTATGTTTCTGAGAAATGGCATTTACATACACAGTATCAACAGGAAAGATAAATCAGGATTTCTTGCACCAAAGTCTAATTCTTTGGGTGGTGATTCATGTTTGACTTTTTTAAATGGTGATTTACACTAATGTATTTCTCATAAAATATTTAATACTGCCTACAATTATTGCCCAAACTATGTTCTAACCCTATCAGGATGCCCACAGAAATGCTTCCCAAAGCAATAATAAATTTATGAACTCTGATATTTTACAATAAAGTGATAATATTTCAACCACAGGAAATCCTTGCACTACAAACCCTGGGCCTCTTCCTCTGCCCATTCACCTGTGGCGAAATCCACAGCTCACGGGACAGAGGGTTCACTGGTTTCACATCACAAGCGTCTGTTCCGGTCGACCTGGCCTGCCGCCGTATTGCAAACTGTGATGCAAAGCAACTTTTGGGGGAAATTATTTTCACTAGAGAAAAGTGAAAACATTAAACTTCACCAATAGCTTTATTGAGATGTATTACATCTTCATATAGAAAAACTTTACTCTTTGCAACTGTAAAGACTAATAATTTTAAGCAAATCCAGCACTCTGTTCGGCTATGACCATTAAAACACTTAGTTTGAGCAACACATTGATAGAACAATAAATTAATATTTATTTGTCCCTAAAAATTATTATGCTCATTTCTTTTCTCATTATTAAAATATACAACTTTTTATGAGTATAATATCAATGCCTCTTTTAGCTTTTGTTTTTCAACGTGTTTAAAAAACATTTTCTTTTCAACGTTTTTAAAAACATTTTCTTCATTTGCCATTCTACAAAAATCAACACATTTATATGCCAGACACACATGTTTTGCTAATTTATTTAAAAGAAAATTGAAGATATTATGAAATTCTACAAACAGGCCAACCTGACCTAGTAGGGAGGAAGACAGAGTGAGGAGTGGTTCAGAAAATTGGATCCTGAAAAAGATTACATGTGGCCAGTAGGGACCAGGGTGAGTCAGTAAATGGTTTGGGAAGAGCTGCCCTCGGATAAAACATGGTGAATGTCTGTGACAGGGTCGGAGCCTTATGCTGATCAGAGACAGAGCACTTCCGGATCAGACCGAACAGAAGCAGTGTCATATGGTGTGGGGCCTGAGCATGTCGAGTACTTGGAGCTTTATCCTAAGAACAAAGAGAAGCCAGTGGATAGTTTTCTGAAGATGATGCCGTGATGAGATCTACAGATCACTGTCTCTACTGCTGAGAAGAGATTGCAAGGGCACAAGCGTGGATATAAGAACACAAGATCATAAACAGCTTTCATCCTCACTGTGCAACAGCACGGTCTTGTTCCTTTTGATTTCCACCAGGGATTGGCTACAGCACAGTGTCTCCAGACTCTGGCTTTGGCAGTCCAGACCTGAAAGGTGCTATATTTGCCTGTTGGCAGAAATGCCTTCCCCAGGGCTCCTGTGGGTTGGCTGGGTTTGCTGAGTTCCGTGCAGACCATCTGCGCAGACGCTCCCTGCCTTCTCTAGCACATTTAGCTCTGTCTGGGCAGAGGAGCCCGGAAATGCTGTTTCATTATTTCCTTTTAGTTGCAAACAGAAGAAAGGCTTTTAAGAATGTCATGAAATGCTTTATTCTGTAAAATGTTTATTTTGTCCTTTTCTTTCTATCAATCTAGTACCTGAAACTGGGGTGCTAATTACTACTGATACTTCTTGAACACATAATTAAGCTTCAGATTCTTCCTGAGTTTGTCACGTTAATAAATAAAAGAATTATTATATGATAGACCTTCTCTACTTCTTTTGAGCCCTCTCTGGATGCATGAGATGTAGCAAATCGTGTATATTTCATACTTAATTAGGATAATTAAATGTTTACCTTCATTTTCCTTTGTAGACTCCGATGGTAGTAGAGATTCCAAAAATTAATGCGGTAAAGATATTGGAATGAGAAGGCAGAAATACAAAGTAACTAATAAGATATATCTTGCGGTCTAAAAAATAAAATAGATAAGAACTTCTGAAAGGGAGCCAAGTTCAGGATTTTTATTATACAACAATTGCATTTTATTCAGCTTAGACTTTTCCAAAGCAAAAGTTAAAAATTTATTTCGTGTGCTGTCTTAAAATTTAGGATTCATGGGCCAGAGATTTAGCTCAGTGGTTCCCATGTCTGCCTAGCAAGCGCAGCCCCTGGTTCCATCCCTGGTAACCACATACAGCAATGCCAGGCATGGTGACTCATGCCCACCAGCAATCTGTACCACACACCACAGTGCTGGGTGTGGTGGTTCATGGCTGTCATCCCAGCACTCGGGAGGCAGAGGCAGGAAGACTGCTGAGTTCAAGGCTTGCCTGGGTTATATAATGAACTCAGGGCCAGCCTGAACTACAAAGCAAGACACTGTCTCAAAAAAAAAAAAATTAGGGTTCATGATTTAGATCTCAGTTCAGGCCTAAAATTGCCTTAGAATGTGTGATATAATTCTGTATTTCCAGTTCTTATTATGAAATACATTTGTTTATAGGCCTTCAAAATGCTTACAAAGCTGAATTACTATCTTATCCACATATCTAAAATTTACAGTGGCAGAAGGCATGAGATCATTTCCTTCACTCTGGAGCAGACTGGATCTCAGCTCCAATCAGGCCTTTTGGTATCTGGACTGCAAAGGGGAGAGTATAAGCAACGTAAGAGAGGATACAACCTTTCACAAAAGTTTAGTTTTACAAAAAGAAATCATGAGCTCTCATAGCTGTAATTAAACAGTAGCAAGAGACAGAGGCTAGGAACACGGATTCAAAAAGAAGATGGAATGAAACACAGAAAATTATGGTATGAGGTTAATTCTGGTGCAAATCTACCATTTGAAGATTTTTTTATGAAGCCTTCTGCTTCATGGAGACTTCCACTAAAATATGTAACACTAAGATTTAAGTGTCAGGTATATGCTTGCTTGTATGCATTTGGATGGAATGCATTCTTGTAGTGTGTGTGTGTGTGTGTGTGTGTGTGTGTGTGTGTGTGTCTTGGAAGCAAGAGTGAGGTAACATGTGGTATCTGGAGACCAACCGTGAGGAAGCCAAGTCGTTCACAGGACACATTTCTGTTGTTCAAGTTTCAGTTCAAGAAATTTGAGAATAACCAGAAATTCATTTTAAAAGACCAACTTTTGGGATTTCGTTTGCAAAAAACATAATTATCAAGGTCAACTGAGGTGGCATTTGGGCCACAGTCCTTCACTTAGACTACTTTGTACTCCCCTTCAGGATTAAGAGTTCAAATGACTTAGTCAGTTTTGCCATACAACATGGTTATGATACTACAATTAACTAGATTAGAAGACCCTAAATGACAGAGCTGAAAGCTTCACTATAGTAGTTGGAACACAGCAATTTCTCAACAAATGGTGGTTCTTATAATTTTCATAAATTTTCCAAAAAGAGTCAAAATGTTTCTGAAGTATATGCTGGTTTAAGGAAATTGCTAATATGATTTTTGTCGAAAAAAAACCCAGAATTAAAAATTTTAGAATCTCTATTATAGTGTTAATACCAAGACATAAATATCACTTAATGCTTAATCTTTTAAGATCCCAACACATAATGTTATAAAATGTATGCTTTTCTATAAATCTACATGTAAATGCATTTTTTAAAAAGTCTATTCACATAAAGGTCAAAGGCTACATATGCAGGTATTCATAGCACACATAGAGAAAACTCAAAAAGAATTAGGCAGTTTTGCCATTTATAAATATCAATAGTACATAAATTGCAACTCCACATACTTTACTCTTGATCATCATCATTTGTGCTGTAGAATTCTACAAAAGCATCTGCCTACAATTCCCCATGGTCCACTCCTAAACAAAGCCTACTGTTCCTTTCTCCCCTATCAGGGAAAGTTTGGGGACAAATTCGGTACAAAGTGGACTCTCCATGTTGTAGCTATTTTTTCCTCATCCTTCGTCTGCATGCACCGTTCCCGCTTTCTGTGACATTCATTCTACACGTCTGTTCTCCCCTCACATATTCTGTGTCATGGGTAGTAAAAAGACCAATGCTTTTTCATCTTTCTTTAAATAATTTCAATCAGAACTATTTTATTGTTTTAGAGGGTGCCTCCCTCTCTCACTACCACAGCAATCTCCTGTTTGATGATAACTAGCATCAATAAAGAGCCTGCGATTTCATGAAACAGGGCACAAACCTGTGTCCTGTACTCCTGGACCATAGCTCTCTGCTGTCCTCTGACCCCCTCTCACCCCGAAGAGAGGACGCGAGAACAGACTGTCCTGACGCATCTTCTGCCATCCACCACCTTCCTTTTGTGCCAGTCCCAGCCTCTGTTGCTCTAGCTCAAGTGTATGGGGCCTCAGTTTCCTCTTGCGATTAGACTGTATCAATAGAGAAATGATCTCATGCTTCATGTGTGAATTTCTCTTTGTCCATCATACCAAGAAGAACTATCCCCCATGTGATTTCTCTTACATCTCATACACAGAAATTATATGCAGACAAGTGTATTTTAATGCTATATGTATGGATATGTTTTTTTCTTTCAATAACATGAGCTTTTTGGGCTCACCGCAAGTTAATCAATAAAAGCAAGACTAAGTTCCAAATTCTATTCTCTTTCTTTTCTTTCTCCTGAGATAATATCATCTATGTCTATGACTCTGATTATCTCATTTCTGCCAATGATTTACAAATTTAAATTTACAATTCAAAATTCCTTTGTGAACACTAAACCCATATGTCCAATTAAGAAGTAAACTTTTGGGGATGTTTCTGGATATCTCCTCTGAACTGTATCTTGCAACTATCTTCTCTAAAACTGCTCTTGAACAGTCTTCAAACATTTTCCTTTGCTTAGACCCTCTCCAGTTTTTCTTTTCACTGATGACAGAATAAATGAGTAAACTGGATACTTTGGTGTCATGTTACCCCCACAGGCATTCATCATCAAGTTCTCCTGATTTTGCCTCCCACAGAAATTTCCAATATGTGCACTACAACCGTACCTTTTTCTTCTGGACATTTTTCCTAATTTTCTGTCTGTAACTACTCCATCTGGCTGTTGGTAAATTCTCTAGAAAAATCTTGCACCCACAATAATTTTTTCAAAGCACAAATCTATCTAATTCACTTTTCTGCTTTAACTTTTCAAAGTTTCTTCTTTTTGTTAAAAATTCAACATAAATTCTATTTTTTGTCTGGTAATTTCAGAGCGGCCTGGTTCTCTTCTCTCCCGCACACTTCTTTCACTCATTTACCTTCTCTTTTCCTGCAACACTTTAATTTTGTGTGCCATGTTCCCTGGGGTTGGCACGTCCTTCTTTGCCCTGATGTGCCTGGCTTTCCAGCTCTTTACCAGGCATCCTTTGCATTTTTTGCTTTTGTGTCATAATCTCTGGGAAAGAGTAACTCATCTTTGATAAAGTCTTTTGTGTTCTGCTATTGGTCCATTGATCTCTCCTTTCTGGCACTTGTCTCAATAGTGTTTCTACATTTACTGAAATTAAATTTTCCCCATCATTGTATTTCCACCCACAGTTCCTGGCAAGTGATGAGTATTTAATGTATTGTTCAGCAGTGGAATGAGGAGAGATTCAACAAATATAATTCATGTTTTCCACAGTGTTGTACACATGGTAGGTTCAAATATTGCCTGATGATTAAATTTTAAAAAGGGATAAAAATAAAAAGAAGCACTTCATAATATTGTTAGCATTTGTATAGAAATGCTAACTATATATTTTACTGGTTTAACTTCAAGTTAATAAAATAATCTTTTTAAAAAAACTTTAATTTTTCGTATGGTAGTCAATATAATTTAGGAGCACAGAAAAACAAGAGTTTTCATTTCTCTGAATAGTATTTTTTTTAGATGAATGGTAAGATGTAGTTTAACCATCCTCTTATTTATGAGCTTTCTGATTCCTTCTGGGTGAGTTGAATGTTATTCAGTCTGTGTCTTTCTATGTCATTAAGTCACCTGCCTTTGGCCTCCTAAAATCATATTTAATAAACAGCCTCATCAATAAGTATCCCAGTTAATCTTTCTTCTCCAACAAAATCAAAGAATAAAAATCCATTAGAGGTAAACAACTAAAACAGTTTCTTCTATTCAACCATGGGTTAATTTCTTCAGATTTAGCTCATTTCAGTTCATAAAACCTCTATAGTATCTTTGAACTACCAACATTCTCAATAAGCATCCCTCTTGCAAAATCAGAGAAACGAGTATCAGAGGAAATAGAATGGTGCTAGTTTTTTCACATTTAGATGAAATTGTATCACATATAATTTTATACATGGTGATATTAAATATCATGAAGACAAAATTATGCTGAATACTTGATAAATCTTAACCATCCTACTAAAAGTGTTTATATTTTAATATCCCTCTGTTGTTACAGAGATGGAACTAAATTATGCTTTATTCATTAACTGCAGGGTATGACCTTAAGATCTTTTCCTGATTAAAAATGGTTAGTCTGAAAACTCATTTTGGAGGCATCAAGTGTGTCTCTTTGGGCTGGTCAACTTAGTCTATCTCTCTAAAGCCACATAGCAAGACATCAGTGGAATTGGCTTTGCCTCACCTAGAAATGACTTCAGACACAATTGAATGGTTTTCACTGAAGCAAAATTAATTGTTTACTAAATGAACTTTCAAGTGATAGTACATTTTGCTTCATCATGCTCTCTTTTTTCCTTTTTGTAACATTGTTCATTCACCAATAGGCTCCTTAATTTCATTTGAATCCACTTTTACTTATTTTAATACAAACATTTGAGATTTTATTAAGTGATTCCTTTGAAATATTATAAACTTATGCACAATAAAGAACATAAGAATATTTCTGTTGAAATTTTCTAATGTTCTCTAGATAGAAACATGATGTTATTACCATATTTCCTGAACACAAGATGTACTTTCAAAACAGGTTGTAAGTTTCAAAACTACTGTGAAGGAAAGACTTTGAGAGTAAAGTTCTAAGCATATATTGTAGCTGTAACTCTGTTCAGGTCTCTATAATGATCTCATCAGATGGTTTTCATCTCAAAAAATATTCCCTTTGTCATGTGAGTAATTGAAACCCAGAGTTATAGTCTATTCCCTTGGATAACATAAAGAACACTGCAATTATTATTTTTCTATAATGGTTTCAAAGCAAAAGTATAAAGTAACTACAGATCTCCTCCCATTTCAAACACTGTACTGATATTTGGTTTTATTAGTAATATGTAAGGTTTTCTTTCCTCTGATACATTATGACATTCTATTTTAAAGTAAATTTCCTTGAAAAATATGATGTCTACATGTCTTTCAAGCACATTTTATTTTTTACATTGGCATTTCCATAAAAGTACACACGTCCTCAGAGGCATAATTCCGTAATCACAAAGTTGAAACATTTGGAAAGGGACGAGGAGGTGGCACCAGTCTCCCCAAACCCAGTTCAAAATGCTGTACCAACAGTGCAAGGCCCACATTTGATCCCCAGTACGCCCCACACACAAAAGACACTATACCAATAGGACAATTCCTTCAGCTTTTAGATTCTGTTTTGAAAATGAGATATTTTCTTCTTGCTATCAAACTCCTAGAATATAAACCTAATATTTCTTTTAATATGTTACTTATATTTCTCCTTTTGGCAAGAACTTTAGTGTCAAATACAGTTAGTCTCATTCTTTATACATTACTACTAGAAGTGCTGTCTCACCACAAAGTCTCCAGATATTATGTAATCTATAATCTAAAATACTTACATTTTAACAGTTTTCCTATATGTAAGTACAAAGGACTTTATGTAGTTCAGTGATCCAATGGACAGCTAAATCTTTAAAGTTTTTTGAATATTTACTTATAATCAACTGTCCCTATGTAAAATTTATCTAAATTCCAAGCACATAGAATGCAGTATACTTATAAAATAAAGTAATAGTTTGATTTAAAATTCTTTGTCTGACCTTCTTAAATAGACATCTGTAGAATAACCTGAAGGACAGCCCTTTGTGAGTGCATAAAATATATAATTAATATGGAAGACAGTACCAAGGTATTTAAAAATTTATCCCTTAGAAAGAATCAGTCTCACGTGCACCAACATACCTTAGAACTGTGAGTCACAGCATCACAGGGTTGGAATAATAAAAGCAGGCGGCTTTTACAGACATCAGTTCTGTATGTTGTAGACTGATGGACAAATTACCAAACTTGAACTGTATTTACTCTATGTCCTTGCTTTTGTCTTTCCAATCTATAATGTGAATACTGTTAGATTAATCCACTGGCATGACATTACACGGTGATTTTCTTAAATTCTTAGTTTTAGAGATCCATAAAATATTGGCTCCACTATGACATTTAGGATTCACTATAAAAATAAACCCGGGCTGCCTTTTCTGATTTTTCTGTGTTAATCCCTATTTACCCCAATGGATCTACCCGTTACCTGTGAAATTCTTCTACTCTACCTGCATTTGTCTGCCCAGTACCACCCACACTCTAATCGCCCTTTGCGATTTTGATCTTCAGCAAAACTTTTCCTGACATCCACAGCAAGGCTGTCCTCTTGCACAGTGATCCAAACCACTGCCTGAACTGTGCTTTCAGGTACCCCTGCACAGGAGATAATACCTGTATATACAACCCACCCATCAACCCCCACCACAGAGTGGAGCTGGCTTGCTGACACATGCAGCTCCTCCGTCCTCTACCAAGGACAATGTCCAGCCAGTACTGTACGCTTTGGCTACAGGACATATTCCTTCTACACACTTCTGGGTTTTGCCACGTCTTAAATAACTTTCATTAACAACCACAAGTCCTCTCGCCTCCACTGTGCTATGCAAGTATACTCCATATTCTTCACCCTCCTACCCTCCAAAGTCCATCAACCAAATTGGTTCTTTCAAAATATATATTTCTAAAGTATTTAATACTTTAAAGATTTCACAACATATTTATAATAAAAAAATGAATCTACAATATCCTATAAAACTCACTATATGAACTGGTCTCTGACTGTTCTCTAATCTCATTTTCTACCTTCATTCCTTGTACCTTATCTTGTTACATTTCCCTTTCCTTTTCATCGAATCTGACACCTCAGATTCACCTTGGGAAATGTGCACTTTCAGTTTTATTGATCTATAATTTTCCACTCTCAAATCTAACACAGTTGACTCATTTTGCCTTTTAGAACTGAGTCTTGATATTAGTTCTTTAGGAAAGCTCTCTTCAAGCTATATTCTTAACACACACATGCATGCATCACATCCATTATAGCTCACGTTCTTACTTTAGAATAGTTATTACTGAATACAATGCTGTGTTCCTTATTCATTTTTCTCCTGACCTACCCTAACTAAAATGTGAGTTCAGAATCAAGGCATTGGTCACTTACATATTTCCAGTGTTCACAGTCTTGTTCATTGCTATATCCCTAATCTTTAGAGCAATGTCTGTCTGACACATGGAGAGGAGCCCCCAGAGATACCATTTACTTGTCTGCACACACTAAGTGAGGCAGCAGTGCTGAGACTTAGGAAGAGGCCTTCAGTGTATGACTGCCCGGTCTACCACAATGATAAAATACCCACTGGAAAACTGAAAAAATTCTGTTGACTACAGTCACTGGAGAGTTTGTGGTGTCAGTCCCACCTACAGGACCCTGGACTCTTACAGAGTTCAAGCCTGTAGAAGTTCACTGAGCTCAACTCAGGCATTATAGCCAGAACATAGACAGGGAACAATGGCTATCTCCCTGTGACTAGTCAGTTCCGATCTGTGTGCCACTGCTCGTACTACCTATAGGAGACAGCAATTCCATACTGTGAAGGGCCTTTTTGGTAGTGTTTTTGGTTTTGTTGTTGTTGTTGCTACTGCTGCTGCTGTTGTTCTTTTTCTTTTTGTTGACCTGTCGTTCACACTTCATTTCTCTAATTTCTTGTTTCTGAATCTATCCAATTTTGAGTTTTTTCTTTGCTCAACTGCCTTTATTTTTGCCGGAGAGGAAAAATAGTCTCCTGTTACCCTCATGCTGCTGAGCAGCCTATTCTTCTTTGTTCCTTCATCCTCTCTTGTCCTCTGTTCAGTATCAGTTCCCAGAAGTTAATGCCCTTTTTTTTTTTTTTTGAGACAGGGTCTCGCTTTTGTAGTCCAGGTTGGCCCTGAGCTAACTATGTAGCCCAGGCAAGCCTTGAACTCAGCAATCCTCCTGACTCTGCCTCCCGAGTGCTGGGATTACAGGTGTGAGCCACCACGCCCAGCACTGTGGTATGTGGTATTGATTGCTCGTGGGCATGAGTCACCACGCCCAGCATTGTATGTGGTTACCGGGATTGAACTCAGGACCTTGCACTTGCGAGGCAGGCGCCAGAACCACTGAGCTAAATCTCTGGCCCAGTTAATGCATTTTTAATAGGGAAAATTTAGTCTGTTCTGTATTTGTCCTTTCTATCTCCTTTCTCTTTTAGCCCTTGTCATTTTTCTGGGGTTGGTGTGATCTTTATATATCTTTTAACTGTATGTCTAATCTTTCCCTCTCCTTCTATCTCTTTACCCCACCCCAACATCCAGTGACCCTTTGTTCCCAAAGGATGATGCTGCTACACTGAAGGAACTGTATGTTATAAGCATATATCTGATTTGTTCTAAATTTTGGCATATGGTCACAGATCTAACTAATGAGGTTAAAGGTATCAGAATAATAATTGCCAACACTTGTCATTTCTTGTGCTGTGTTTGACATTGTTGATGATACTGATAAAGGGCTTAAAAACACAAGCTCACTCAATTTTTTTAAAAAAGTGAAGAGTTGGTTTTTTGAAAGAATAAAAAAATTAACAAACCCTTAGCCAACTTTATCAAAACAAAAAAAAAAAAGGAAAGAAAAGGTTCAAATCCATTCAATCAGGAATGAAAAGGGGGAAATCACCACAGATCCAGTAGAAATTCAGAGAATAATAATCTTGGAGAACTTGTACTCTAATGAGATGGAAAAAATCAGAAGAAATGGATAGATTTCTAGACACTCATGAACTTCCAAAGTTCAATGAAGATATAAAAATGCTAAATATCTCAATATTAATATGTGAAATTGAAAATGTATTTGAAAACTTACTGACAAAGAAAAGTCCAGTTCCTGGTGGCTTTACTACTGAGTTCTACAAAGCTTTCACAGAAAAGCTAATGCCACTAATTCTGAACCACTTTAATGAAATTGAAAGAGATGTAAGACTCTCAAATTCATTCCTCAAAGCAACTCTTACCTTGATTTCAAAAACAGAGAAAGTCCTAACCAAGAAGAGAACTAAAGGCCAATCTCTCTAATGAATATAGATGCAAAAATCCTTGGTAAGATACTGGAAAACAGAATACAAAGGATGATCAAGAAGATCATACACCCTGACCAAGTTGGATTTATCCCAATCATGAAAAGATGGTTACACACACACACATAAATCAATAAATGTAATAAACTACATTAAGAGATTCAAGAACAAAAACCAAATGACCATCTCAATAGATGCAGAAAAAATGTTCAACAAAATCCAACACCTATTCATGATTAAAACGCTATAGAAAATTGGATTAGTTGGATTTTATCTAAACTAATAAAAGCTATTTATGAAAAACCTACAAAAGCATCATATCAAATAGTCTAAAACTGAAACATTTCATGCTAAGATCAGAAATAAAACAAGGATGTCTACTATCACCATTCCTGTTCAACATAATGATGGAAATATTAACCATAGCAATTAGACAAGAAAAAGAAAAGGAAGAAAGTGAGAAAAGAAAGAAATTAAATTGTCATTATTTGCCAATGACATGATACCCAATAGAAGATCCTAAAAACTCAGCCAAAAGACTGCTAGACTTAATTGCCAGATTTAGTAGTATAGCTGGATATAAGGTCAGCACTCAAAAATCAATAGCCTTTGTATATAAAACAACAGACTCACTGAGAGAGAAATCAAAGAATCAATGCCTTTCACAATAGCATCCAAAGAATATATCTAGATCTAGGAATCAATATAACAAAGGAGGTGAAAGATCTCTACTCTGAAATTATAGCATTCTGAAAAGGGAAATAAAAGAGTATATCTGAAAATGGAAAGACAATCCTTGTTCCTGGGTAAGAAGAACCAATAGGATCAAAATGGCCATATTGCCAAAACTACTATCTATATCTATATCTATATCTATATCTATATCTATATCTATATTCAGTACAATCCTGATTGAAATCCCAACAGCACACTGCAGAGAATTAGAGAAAATAACTGAAATATTTCCCTGGAACATGAGACCTAAAATAGTAAAAACAATCCTAGGTACAAGATCATGGCAGGGGATATTGCAATCCTCAACTTGAAACTATACTACAAAACCCCCGTGATAAAATCAGCATTGTACTCACAAAGAAACAGAACTGAGGGTCAGTAGAAGAGACTAGGAGATCCAGAACCCCAGTTATACTAAGCCACCTCATCTTTGACAAAGGAGCTAAACACCCTCATTGGAGAAATGATAGCTTCTCTACCAAGCGGTGCTAGAAAAATTGTGCTTTAACTTGCCAAAGATTAAAGCTAGATCTATCTCTTTCTTCATGAACCAAACTAAAATCAAAGTAGATTAGAGACCTAAATATTAAAACAGAAACACTAAAGCTGCTGGAAAACAGGTTAGGTACAACTCTTGAAGACATTGGGATAGGTAAAGATTTTTAAAAAACAAAACAAAACAAAAAACCCTCAGCAGCAAGGAACTAGCCCAAAGGATCAACAACTGTGATCTTATCTTACTACAAAACTTCTGCACAGCAAGAGAAATTACCAACAGAATGAAAAGATGACCTATAATTTGGGAAAGAATTTTTAGCAGTTGTTTCTCAGACAAAGGACTACTATTTAGTGTGTATAAAGGACTTAAAAACATAAACTCACTCAAATTTAAAGACTCAATTCAAAAATGGCCATCTGAAATGAACAGACTTTTTCAGATGAAGAAGTAATGGCAGCCAAGAAGAAATGTGAAGAAATGTTCAACATCACTGGTCATTCAAGAGGCACAGATCAAAATAACACTGAGATTCCATCTCTCTCCACAAAAAAAAATGGCTATTATTACAAAATTAACCAACAACAAATGCTGGTGGGGCTGTGGAGAATAAGGAATGCTTTTCCACTGTTGACGAGAATGTAGATTGGTACAACCACTATGGAGATCAATGTAGAAATGCCAGAAAAATTAGAACTTGAGGTCCCACTTGACCCTACTATTCCCCTGCTATGTCTATACACAAAAGAATTAAAAGACTCATATCACAGGACATATGTGCACCTATGTTTATAGCAGCTCAGTTTGTAATAGCTAAATCTTGGAAACAGCCCAAATGCCCATCAAATGGAGACTGGATAAAGAAGATATGGTTTTTCTATAAAATGGAATATTATTTGGCCATAAAGAATGATTGAGTAATTTATACTCAAATGGATGTACCTTGAAGACACCCTTACAAGTGAAATAAATAGATTACAGATGTGTAAATACCACATCTTTTCTCTGGTATGAAGAAACTGAAGATATAAATGAGTTCTAGGGTGTATGATAGATACTGTGAAATATAAAATATTCAAATGATAAAGGGATAAATATGAACATAATATTTATTATTATCTATGATGTACCAAATAATGTATTACTACTTTTCACATAAGTAATATTATCCTGTTCTCTCAACAGCCTCATTTCTGGAGCTCACTGACCATTCTAAATTATATTTATGACTGAAGTTCTAAAAGATCCTTTCTAATCTTTCAAAATCCATGTCCGTTCTTAATGTGTTTTTTGGCTAGGTCAGTGATTCTGAACTGTATCTGCAGGGTGGAATTGGGCATTCAGGACCACTTCAAACTCATTAAAAATTAAACTGGGAGAATGAAACCCAGGTTTAGTAGTAGTTAATGATCCTCAGGTGATTCTGATAGGCAGCTAAGTTGCAGAGTCACTTGTCTAGCCAAGGACAGAGCACCAGCTAGTTTAATTCATAAATTTTGGCTGTCACAATCCTTTTTTTTTCTTTCTTTCAAGCCAGATTCCATTTAAACCACAAAAGATGATTGCATCCTTTGGCGTGGCTTCTTTAATCCATTAGTCTTTTAAAAGTTAACTGTGAAGGTTGAAACAGAATAAGCTAATTTCCTTTCAACATGCCATCCACTGTGTTTGTTCTAATAATTCCTGGCTTCACCAGCATATGCTCTCAGTTTTAATTTTCTATGGGCAGGTGCTACATATTTTTTAGTAACCTTTGCATTAGAAAGGACAGCAGAAGGAAGTAACATCATTTCCATAACTAGAGGGACATAATTTATTTAAGTTTGCAAAAGAATATTATAGGGGAATTCATGAAATTTAAAAATTAATTTTCTTTTCACTTGCTAATATGAAAGCTCAATTGGCACTTAACAAAAATGCTCTTGTATGCAGTATGACTAGTTAAACTACCTGCAGTTTACTGCAAAAGGAATTATGACCACTGGTAAACACTATTCCAAAATAAGACCATAACTTCTTATTTCCCAGGCAAAAGAACATTGTATATAACCTGTGTCTTACAGTTGCCAGTTACGAAATTTCACCTTGTCAGCCCAAACCTTTGTAAATAAATGCCTATAATTTGAATGTATTTGTAGATCCTTGAAGTAAAGCAATGAATCATATCTTTAAAAAGTGTTTTTACCAATCAATAGATTTTTGGATCCTTATTTCACTGTATTAGTTCATATGACTAATAACTACAGGACAAAGATCACTGAAAATGAAAGTCATATGATGTCATTGCATGACCCTCTCATTCAAGGAGCTCCTTTTCTGTGTTACACCCATACTCATTCACTGTGGACCTGATTCAATATCAAAAGTAATTAAACTAGGGGCTGGAAGGTTAGCTCAGTGGTTCTAGTGCCTGCCTTGCAAGCACAAGGTCCTGAGTTCCATCCCCAGTAACCACATACAATGCTGGGCGTGGAGACTCACGCCCACCAGCAATCAATAGCACATACCACAGTGCTGGGCATGGTGGCTCACACCTGTAATCCCAGCACTCGGGAGGCAGAGGCAGGAGGATTGCTAAATTCGAGGCTTGCCTAGACTACATAGTGAGCTCAGAGCCAGCCTGAACTACAAAGTGAGACCCTGTCTCAAAAAAAAAAAAATAGTAATTAAACTGGAGATAGACTAGAGTTTACATTTACCTTTAAAATATGTGATTTGTTTAGGAAGTTACCATTGCATATCAGATTGTGGAGGAAGAAGAATAGAGGTAAGAACAAGAGGAAATCCTTTAACTGTGATTTAAATATGTGTGTAACATCATTAGTAAGTATATAATTGGTTTAATCTAATTAGAGAAGCTACAGTAATTACTAGGAACATATCACTTGCTATAAGCTTAATTTATAATAGCACAAACTGTAACAAAATTATAGGAGTTTTGAAAAATCATCAAAATGCAGAATTTCACCCAAATTTAAATTTTAACCTTTATAACTTAACCTATCTTTTTAATATATTTTTAAATGTATGCTTAATTGAAACAAATGTAATGTCTGAAAAATTTTTCTCAAGTAATAAATATTTTTTTAAGATTACAAAAAAGAATTCCATTGATGCTTACAATTTTCTAACACACTGGCTGATGTTGAAAAGAGAAAATTCTCTTGACTTGTCATATGGCATTTTAAGTTATACGTGATTAAGCACGATTGGTTCAGAGAGTGACAGGTCACATTTTCTTACGTTATGTTGAAAATGTGGAACTGCTACATTTGATCTGCATGCCATGACAGCGACTCAGAGATGAAACAGGGCAGAACTGATCCCATCTGTTTCAACTTCCGGAGAGAGATTCTCAGCAAGTGGTCTAGAGTTGATTTTCTGCTGATGACAAACAGTCAGCATTTACTTCATATCATAGATTTTACACTATAGTAGGACTGACAGTCTAGGGCTCCCCTCCATTCCACAGGACTTTCATGACTTCGTGTATTTCCCCTCTTCTGCTGCTTCTCTGTTCTCTTATCTTAGTCCTTATTCCACCTACTGATTTGACTTTACGTGTTATATTTGTCTCTGTATGTACCTTACCCAGCAGTTACTTTTCTTTGGATTATACCAAATATGGGCTTCACTTTTTAGGTATTTTCTAAACTTAATTTTTTTTTTTTAAGACAGAGACTCACTGTGTAGTTCAGGCTGGCCCTGAGTTCACTCTGTAGCCCAGGCAAGCCTCGAACCCAGCAATTCTCCTGCCCTAGTCTTGATTTCTTAAGATATTCTGGAAATATCAAATTAGAAAGACTGAAATGAATTCATTTTGAATTGTAGTGGCTTTTGGCTGTTTGATTTTACTGTTCTTCAAGTGCGCATATTTTTTTCTTTTTTGTGTGACAAGGTCTCACTTTGTAGTTCAGGCTGGCCCTGAGCTCACTATGGAGCCCAGATTAGCCCCGAACTCACAGCAATCCTCCAGCCTCCCAAGTGCTGGAATCACAGGCATGAGCCCCCATGCCCAGCAGCACATCTGTGACATAATAATAAATACACATTTGGTTCCCTTTCCCCTAGTCCTAGAATACAGCCCCTAAAATCCCTGGAATTTCTAAAGTAATAAAGGTCATACATATGTCAATGTGGTGATTGGTGGCTTGGGGTCCTGTATAGCTTTCACATGAGGACTGGATGCCAGGAATCAGCCATGTGACCACAGGATTGAAATTCTGGCTCTTGGTGTGGTCTAAAAGCAGAAAGGGGCTAAAGGTCCAGTTACTCACCATTGGCCAATTATTGAATAGGTGGCAAATGTAATGGATGTCTTCATAACTAATTGGCCATAGAAATCCTTGGGTGGGTTTGTGGAGCCTCCAGTGTGCCAACTATTGGGAGGTCCTGGCATGGTGGCTCATATGCAGAGGGAATTGAGAGGCTTCTCTCACATTCTCATATAAGGGCCATGGTCTGGATATTCACTGGTATTTTTCTTGTGTTTTTTTAAATCCTTGCCAAAACTTTTACTGGGTCAAGGTACATTCATTCATTTTCATTGGTATTTTTCATAGGAATTCAGTACACTTATGTGTTTCCATGAGTACTGTGATTTCTTCTAGAAAACAAATCCAATGAGGGTTTGATTGACAAAAAGCCCATTAAGAAGCAAAGATCTCACCTTAGATGTGGGATTGGCA
>PVIC010010748.1:0-42764 GCA_004025085.1 Thryonomys swinderianus
TCCCCCTGCTAGGAATATACTCCAAGGAATTTTAAAAATCACATTGGAAAGACATATGTACACCCTTTTTCATAGCAGCTCAGTTTGTGATAGCTCAATCTTGGAAACAACCCAGATGCCCATCAACTGGAGATTGGATAAAAAAGATGTGGTTTTTTAAAAAATGGAGTATTACTCTGCCATAAAGAATGACAATGTTCATTCATTTATGTGCTAATGGATACACCTGGAGAACACACTAATAAGGGAAATAGATTGCAGATATGCAAATATAGGATATCTTTGATATGAGCACTTGTAGATGTAAGGGAGCTTTATAATGTATGGAAGTTTTTGTAGAATGGGAAATATGAAAAGGGAATTTGGTGTGTGAATGTAATGAGGGGAAGGAATAAATATGATTCCAAAAGAAAATAAAAGAGCATGTTTATAGGGGGTGGGGAGGGGGATGGGTAGGGATGTGGGTAAAAATGAGAATTGATGTATGACATACTGGTACAAATTCCCCAATGTTATGTGTGATTGTGAGCTGTATATAAAATGTACCAATAAAGTATTCAATTAAAAAAAAAGAATGTGAGGTGCAGAAATTTTCCTGAAACATCTAAGTAAATGCCTTAGTTAGTTTGGGATGCTAGAACAGAATCCATAAACTGGGGAACTTAAAGAACAGAAATTTATTTCTCATAGTTCTGTAGGTCAAAATCCATGTTCTGGCAGCTTTGGTGTATGCTAAGGGCCTTCTGCCTATTTAGTAGATGGCCGTTTTCTTGTTGTATGCTGACAGTGTGTAGAGAAAGATCTCTTGCATATCTTCTTATGCGAACACTAACCCCACTCATGAGGGCTCTACCTCTTTGACCTAATTATCTGGCAAAGACTCTGTCTCCAAATTTAGGTTTTAACATGCACATCTTTGGAGGAAGAGGAGACACAATATTCCCTCCAAAGAATTGAGGGCCTAATGTAATCACAAGGGTCCTGATAAGACCAAGGAGGAAGACAAAATTGAGCAGTTAGAGATGTGACAATAAAAGCAATTCTTTCTCTTAATGAGCTTGTTTGCATTCTATGGGTTATTTTTTTCTACCCCTTTCTTTCCTAAATGTTGGCAAGCCATAAAATATTCTAGGATTTCATTAGATATAGATAAAATAATTTATAAGGCTCACTGTTTGGAAACAATAGGCATTTTCTCTCTAAGCTCTAACATTATTTTTTTTACTTCTCCTTGATTTCTCAGTAGTGATCCCTTTGGGTTCCTGAATCCACAGTGTGTCATATTCATATCCTGAGATTCAGTACATCTGAGTCTGAAAGTCTGACAGTGTTTTCTGAGACCAAGTATTCTGTTCTGCGATTCACTTCTGCCTTTACAGTCTTTACCACTTACCCTGTTTAAAGCTCATTCTTGTCAGGATACAAGGTAGAACTTTTTAAACAATACCATATTGTCTCTCTTCTTGATATTTTTTAAAGCATTAGTTTCTCTTCAGAATTGGGATTATTGTTTTATGATTACCAGATTTAATTTCACAGAAACAAATTTTGTTTTTCTCTGTCGATTATAATTTTATTATTAGGGTTCTTTTTTTTTTTCCCAAGGACAAGTACCATTTCCTTCCCTTACTTTGTTCTTACTTTTTTCCAGTTTTTCTTTCTTTCTTTCTTTTTGAGACAGGGTCTTGCTTTGTAGTTCAGGCTAGCCCTCAGCTCACTATGTAGCCCAGGCAAGCCCCGAACTCAGCAATCCTCCTGTCTCTGCCTCCCGAGTGCTGGGATTACAGGCGTGAGCCACCACGCCCAGCACTGTGGTATGTGGTATTGATAGTTGATGGGCGTGAGTCACCACGCCCAGCACTGTATGTGGTTACCAGCATCAAACTCAGGACCATTGCGCTTGCGAGGCAGGCACCAGAACCACTGAGCTAAATCTCTGGCCCTTCTTTTTTATTTTGAGTACACATTTTCATCAAATAGTGATGATGATCCTTATGGGAAGTTGGCATATGTACGTAATGATCTCAATTCTTCTTCCTTCCCTTGGCCTCACACACCACCCTACCCCTCTCCTCCCTTACTTTATGGTTCCCTTCCCACTTGAAAAGATCTATCTTCCTGCTTCCTATTAGTATCTTTTATTTTGCTCTTTAAATTTTGGGTTTCTCATATAAGAATAACTATGTGATATTTAAGCTGTATATGATTTATTTCACTTAGCATTATGGTCTTGAAGTGTTTATTTTCTTACAAATGACTCATATGTGTCCTTTATGTCAGAATATTGTACAATGTGTACAAATACTACATTTCCTTTATCCATTTATCTTTTGATGGACCTTAAGGTCACATGTAGGATTTAGATGATATAAATTGTGCTGTTATGAACATGAATATTTTTAATTAAAAGAAAAAAATTCAAAATCTTCATATCCTTAATTTTTTAATCATCAATATGATGAGTGACCTGGTGTTAAATTGGTTCTCATATTTTAAGCTATTCATTTTTGTAGTAGTGTAGGTGAAAATGTAATATGTGTACCTAGCACAATTTCCCAGGGGAAAATCTCTCTGAAATGTGTTGATGCCCCTTTTTACACTCCAGAAATAGCTGCTGTATGGTCTTTAATAACATGTAAGAAATGCCAGACCTTCCCCTGGAATCAGTACTGGGAGAATCAGTGCTGTGTACTGGACTAATTTTGTTAAAGAAAGACTGCTTTTTTTTTTTAACTAAACAAGATAATTATAGGAAAATAAGGACAGAAAAATATCCTTGTTAATTAGCCCAAGCTAAAATTAATGTTGACAGCCGTATTTCTCATGTTTTATTTTAGTAAAGTGAAAGAATTTAATTATCCATATAATCTCCCTATTTGTTGCTTCACACAGACACATACATATTGTGTAAGAGTGTCCTTCGCTCAGAAAAGGAAAACACTGAGAAAACTCATTGTAAAATCAATGCCAGTTTACATTGCAAATCTGGGAATGTGATTTTTGGGGCCTGTTTACGAAAGTCCTTTGATCGGGAAGGAGTCACCTAGGTAGTAACCCCCCTTTCAAGGGAAACACATTCTAAGATGCCCTGTGGATGCCTGAAACCACAAGATAGTTTGGAATCTTGTGTAAACATGTTTTTTTTCCTATATGTGTTTGTTTATATATTTAACATTTAAACTAATAGCCACAGCAAGATAAGAAGTTAATGACTAATGAAAGAGAACAATAACTATACATGATAACAAAAATGCATTTAAAATGCATAAATAAAAACTTGGCTGACCAGCTGAAACAAGAACTATGTTACCTCACTGTTTATAATCCTTCATTGACTCCACTTTGTCTACAGAATATAATTAAGTCAATTCCTTTCAACATGTCATATCAAATCTGTGTTTACAACACCCAAGGCCTTGGCAAGGCTGCTGTAGCGTGCTTTCAAGAAGTCTGTGGGACTTTGCTGTGAATATTTCTGACCAGGCGCCGGATATCTAGTCATGACATCAGGGTGATTGCTTCTACCCCAAGCAATCACCTCATCTCCCAAAATATTCCTCTCCTACCCAGTTACCTCCATTTTCTCCTTTTGTGGGTTAAAACATTAGAAGTCTTCTTTGACTCTTTTATATTGTCTTCTGCTGTGTTTCTTCTTCCTTTGAAATAAAACCGATTGTTCACTTTTTTTATTTTTTAAAACAGAGTCTCACTATGTTGCCCAGACTGGACTCAAACTTGGGATCCTCCTGTCTCAGTCTTTTTTTTTTTTTTTTTTTTGAGACAGGGTCTCACTTTGTAGTCCAGTCTGGCCCTCAGCTCACTATGTAGCCCAGGCAAGCCTTGAACTCAGCAATCCTCCTGCTTCTGCATCCCGAGTGCTGGGATTACAGGCATGAGCCACCACGCCCAGCACTGTGGTATGTGGTATTGATGGCTGGTGGGCATGATTCACCACTCCCAACATTGTATGTGGTTGCCGGGATCGAACTCAAAGCCTTGAGTTTGTGAGGCAGACACTGGAACCACTGAGCTTAATCTCTGGCCCTATAGTTAACCTTTAATTTGTGCCACTTAGTTACTTAGTTACTGTGACCTTGGATGATTTATGTAAACTCTCTGGACCTACGCTTCTTCATATATAAAAGCATATAAAATATTTTTTCTCCCAGAATATTACCTTTAACTGGTAGGCTCAAGTTGTGAGAATAGATTAATGCATTTGAAACACTTAACATGATGTCTGATGTGCAGGGAATTCTTAATAAATGTGAGATATGATTGTTGTTATTTTACTTCCAATAACATTGCATCAAATGAAGTTATTGTGATGTTCTAAGTGACCTCCTTATCCATCCCCTACCTTTCTTTTTTCCTTTATTGAGTTTATTAGTACATTTTAGGTATGCATTATGACCACATTCAGCATTGAATTTGTACCTGTACATGACATATCTTAATTTTCATTTTTCCCATCCTCTTGCCCTCCCTACAAAACCCAACCCCATATACATAAGCTTTGTTTCCCCTACATTTCTTGAATAAAACTTTCTGATTGTCCTATCAAAACCATGTAGATAATTTTTCCACTGAAGAATGTATGAAGGCTTCATATTATTCATTTAAAGGAACCTGAGTTTTCTGCTTCATTTCCCCAAAACATTGCCCTCATTTATTTATGGAACAGCACATACTGAGCACTGTGCTAAGTGTTAGGGACATGATCCTGGAAAAGAAAGTGTTCTTACCTTGAAGGAAATTTCAATTCTGCCTCAAACAGGTATAGGGCACCATTGATAGAGACCTGAAGACTTCATGGGAACAGAGGGAAAGGACACAATCTGAACTGAGCCTTGAGAGGTTTATACAAAGGAACAGGCCAAAGACAGCAGGTAGGTAGTGGCAAATGGGAGGCTGGCAAGTGGTTCAGAGAACGCATGCCAGGAATAGAGATCAACTTGCACAAAGGCACAAGATTATGGGAGTTTTTGTGCACTTGGTAACTGACAAGTAAGTAAGTAAGTGGCTGGGGAGAGGGTTACAGTTGGGAAAGAGCAAGAGATGAGGCTATAGAGGAAAAAGAAAACTATGCTCTGCTCTGCTGTGCTGTGCGGTGCCGTGCCGTGCCGTGCCATGCCATGCTGTGCCGTACCAAATTTGTGCCTGGTCTCCTTGAGGGGCAACAGTGAAATCATGGAGCAGTTTTAAGCAGAGGGTTTAGTTATGGGGTCAGTCTGATTTTAGAAGAGTCATTCTACGCAAGACAGACTTGAGGCAACCCAAAATAGAGGCAGGAAGAGTCACTAGGAAGCTGTCATAGGAGTACAGGTGAGCCTTGATGCTGTCGTGAGTCAAGATGGAGGCCTTGGGATGAAGAAAAGTGGAGGGATTGGAAATTTGAACCTATGGGGAGCTCTGGCTTTGAGTGGCTTTGTGGGGGAGATGGGAAACTCCAAAAAGGCAGTTTGGTCAGCCTCACTTTGGAGGAAGCCTGTCCCTCTCTATTATTGTTGTCTGTGTGACTCACAGGTGCAGTCTGTCAACAGATCTCCAACCCTGAAGTCTTCCTTTGTCCACAAAGTGCTAGAAGTAGATAAAAAGCTATTCCTCCAAGAGCTCTGCTTGCTTTTACTTCTATCTACCAAATCCCATAATTGGACTCTTAGTTATATATTATCCTTAGAGATATTTGATAGATGTGCATTAAAATCATTCTGCCAGTTTTATTGCAAGTTCCTCAAGGCCAAGAGCCAGGTCCTAATAGTCTCAAAATTATCAAGGTCAACACATCATTGGATGGCTAGGCCAGCTGCTTTCAACTCTTCCTTTTTTTGTGACTCAAAAGAAGTTTTCATGTAGTCCTTGTAAAAAATCAAAGTGTCACTGTCACTCCACTAATTTTATTCCATTTGAGAAAACAAATCAGAATGTTCCCATGTGCCATAGGGAGCACATAATGTAAAATGTGGTCTAAGTGACAAAGGAGAAGTCCAATCACCACTAACCTCAGTAAATGGGTACTGGTACTGTTGATGTTTATAAAGTACTTCATGATGAGTGCACAATGATGCCACCATTCAAAGATGCACATAAAGCAATTTTTCTTTGTCTTTTAAATAAAATATTTAGAAAATGTGAAAGTTTTTGGAATTCTGATGTAACTATTAGAATTTATCCTTATGAATTAATTTCTGGTAAGAGAGTATTTCTCATTGTTTATTTGTGTCATATACTGGTACAAATTCCCCAATGTTATACGTGATTTTGAGATGTATATAAATTGTATCAATAAAGAATTCAATTTAAAAAAAACAACAATGAGAGCGGTGTTAAGATTGCCATATGTCTGTGAAAGGTATCCATAATTTTCTCTTATGCTTTGGAGAGAAGAAAGAAAACCCAGATTTACCCTGTAAAAAGAAGAAAAAAGAAAAAAGTCTGAAATGATAAGCATAGGAGTAAGAGGCTCAGAATCTTCTCTGAGATTAGCAGGGCTTAGATTTCACTGATGAATTTTCCTATTAACAGTTTTGCTTTGTTTTTTTTTTGTGTTTGTGTGTGTGTGTGTGTGTGTGTGTGTGTGTGTGTGTGTGTGTGTGTGTGCTGGGGAGTGAATCCCAGGCCTCCACACTGAGTTATATCTCTGCACCTTTTTGAAGTACAGGGCTCACTAAGTTGTTCTGGCTGTATTTGAACTTGTGGTCCTCCAGTCTCATCGTCCCAGAATGCTTGGATTAGAGGCATGTGCCACCGTGATGCCTGACTGTTGAGCAGTTTTATAAGTCTTCCTGGGCTATTTTCCCTTCCTTTAATGAATGAATACATCTTGTAACACAATCAAAACACTCATAGGTTGGTTAAGACAGAAAAAGATGCCTAAAAGCAAAATGTCTAACCTCAGCCCTATGCATAGAGTGTGGGCAATTTGTTTTAGAAGTTACAATGAGAAAATTTGTACAGCAGTGAAAATATAGGGTGTACACAGATCATGCAGAATAGACCTGCAGAGGGAGTGTGGTAGGCTCTAAGCAAACTCCTGCCCAACCATCTATAGGAGAGACACACAGGGTCTGAGAAGCCAATAGCAGACATTTAAAATTCTACAGTATTACTACCTATGATGATTTTCAGGACTAATATAGCCTTAAAGAACCAAGGATATTTTAAGATGCTGTGATCTTAACAATGAGTCACACTGTAAATATGCATAATAGAAAAACAAGGATAGAATACAAAGATAGGATCCTAAGACCCTGATGTTGAGGGTTGAGTCCATTCAACAGTAGTTCATAAGAGATGAACTTAGGTGTGATAAATTTTCTGCAAATTATCTAGAAATTTCTATTTCTCAGTTCCCTATTTGCCAATGCATGGCACTCTGTCATGCATTCTTCCATTTATTTCTCTCACAGTAACCTCCAGAGGTATTGCTGTTATTTGCATATTTTACACAGGAGGAAATTGAAACCCAGAAGGTTAGGTGATTTGCCTGGAATCTCAAGGGGGATGCGATTGAATTGCAGAGCAGCTCTGTGGATTCTAAACACTGGGGACAGTAGAGTGGATCACTGTGCAGTATTTGATATATAGTCTACACTTAGCAAATGTAAGACAAGGTAAATGAGGGGATTTCATGAAGGCTGAAAAGGCTGAAAAGGTTTATTCAGAATTACCATTTCAGGCCACAGTCATTTGCATCTGATGCAGAAATGGCATGACAGAGAGGCCTAGCTGAGGAAAGCTACTCACATGATGGTGGGCAGGAAGCAAAAAAAGGCAGAGCTGGAGATGCAGATACACCCTTTGGATCACACCCTCCGTGACCCAACCCCAACCAGTCTCCACTTCCCAGCAGCGAAGCAGCTACAGTGGCCCCATGATCACTTTCCAAAAGCCCACCTCGGAATCCATGAGGCTTTGGTGGACATTCCAGAACTGAGCCATAATAGGAAGCATTCCAGGACTTGAAAAAGGAAGAAATGATAGATTTTGTTAACCACATGTTAACATTATCCTGAAGCTACTTATTATGTGGCTCATCAGAAGAATTGGAAATTTACCAAACTCTATCCAAGATAATAGAGAAATGATTTCGAAGAGACCAGGTGAATATGAATTTAGTTTAGTAAAGGGAATCCTATTCCATTTTACTATACTTGATTTGGAGAATATGTCAGTTTACAGATGATCTTAAGATGTGAGACCAGCATGACTACTGAGAGATGACAAAGCCTGGTGACATAAAACCTGTATGTCTGCTCCTTTCCCTTTGATCTGTGCAAACTAACCACCTGCAATGTGCATTTCCAGTCTCTTACTGGGAAACCGGGCAGATGCGAACATCTGCCACCTGGTGGTCATGCTGTTAATGTAAATTGATAGATTGTCATTCCAGTTTCTAGACATCTATCTATGTAACTGTGCAAAGCTGAGGAAAAGAATTTGTGCTGTTAGAAAATACACCAGGGCTCACTGGCAAACTGAAAACAGCCAGTCAACAAGGGAGTTTTCTTCTGAGAAATGAGAACTGCTCCCTATGCAAACCGCAATGCTGTTTCTGCCAAGAAATCAGTGGATCAACCTTTGTTTTGGACTTGCCTGTGAAGTATATATTAACAATTATAATCAAAAGAGATTGTCCTTGCCGGGCGTGATGGCTCACGCCTATAATCACAGCACTTGGGAGGCAGAGACAGGAGGATTGCTGAGTTCGAGGCTTGCCTGGGCTACATAGTGAGCTCAGTGCCAGCCTGAACTACAAAGCGAGACCCTGTCTCAAAAAAAAAAAAAAAAAAAAAGAGAGAGATTGTCCTTTATCCTATCATTGATTTGTAGGTAATATATAGGTAATGTGGTTCTTTTGTCTGTTTAAATATAATGCTATGCTCAGAAGAAGTCTATAACTGTTGATATTTCTTCCAAATTATTTGATTGCAGTTTTTTTCCTAACAGGGTTCTGGGGCATAGCAGGCACTCATTTGGTTTGGCAGAGCTGAAATGCATCACTTGCTCCTGTGATGTTAGGAGCTAGGTTTCTCTCAGCCCTGTACTGGCCCGTTGTCCTATGTGGTCCAGAAGAATGTTCTTGATAGCAGTGGCCCTTGTGTGTGCAATTGTAATTTCAACACACAATTTCTCTGTTATTTTCAGTTACAAGACATTCATAAAGATACATAGAGAAATGAAATATTACAACCAGGCATCAGGAGGTAAAGTGTGATTCATGTCTTTCGGGGGCTGTGCCAGAGCCCAAAACCCACAGCTCCCTGCTCTCTTTTTCTAATTAGACCATGGTTCTGCACCTTCTACTGCAGTGCTTTACTCCAAGTTACAGCTTCTCTGTCACTTCCTACTGCCTTCTGGTTCTCTGGTCTTCATTCTGTACCACGGCTTACGTCTAATCTTGGCGGCTTCTTCCATTGAGATTCCTCTAGAGAGATATTTAATTATGTTGGGTTGACACACTTTAGTGCAGTGTCTCCATGGGATTCTGAGGCTGCTGATCATAGTCACTGACTCAGACCTCAGTCCCCATCACAAGGCCACTGACTGAGATCTTAATCCCAGGTCCCTTTTGCTTGTGGTCAAGATAATTGGGCCACATCACACAAAATATGAATCTATGGGCAAGAAAGTACCGCTGGCTGCTTGGAGGCTGGCAGGGTGGATGAGTAAGGCATTTATAATTCAGAATCTGCTCATTAAAGCCACCAAAGCACCAGTGTTACCCTGGACCTATGCATGACCATGTCTAATTCTATTCCAGAAACTAATGGGCAGCCAAGCACATGTACTTTAGATATTATTATTGTGAAACTCGTCCTTAATTATAGACTGCACGCTGATAATTTATCACACCATATGTTCCACAGCCAGAACTAAAGCTGTCGGTTTCCACTTGCATTCAGATGTGGCTCACACTCAATGCTTCCCAGAGGACTTGCTGCCCAGTGCGGAGGTGGTGATGGCTCTCACAAAGCCTTTGGATCAGGGGAAGGTTTCATTTGCCTTGGTAATTGCCTATTTTGAGACTGACAGAGAAAACTGAGAAGCTGGGAGAAAAATGTTCAGTGGTAAAGTCCATATGTGATGCTTTTCTTCTCTGAATTCAAGCAAAAGTAGAAAGAATGACAATTGAGAAAATAATACATTGGCCCTCACCTTTCCTATTCGAACATACAGATTCCTTTCGCAAAAGTGTTCCCTCTTGAAAATGTTTCTGTCACCTTCCAGGGTTATCTTTGGGGACTCAAGTCCTGCAGAAATTGTTTGCTGCCCCAAAGGAAGCCTCCCTGCCTTTTCATTCAAGGCGCACCTGAGTCCCAGGACCCTGGGCCATGCAAATAAGAAATAAAATAATCCTCTTCGTCTCCTGAGACTGGATTCCCAAAGCCTGAAAGATCAGCGTTTCATACAGGGTGGTCATAGGGTGAAACAGCTCCTACCTGGGGCTTCTCTGATGTTAACCAGTTTAAGTTAAGTGAACTCCGGAAATAGCTCTTCCCAGGGACAGCGAGGACCTGAGCTCCTGGGATGACTCACCATCCAGTTTCTAACAGGAAAACCAGCCGAGTGAGCTCCTCAGGAAGATCAACAGCATACAGTCTCCCTCTCCACTTCTCCTTTTCTGCTGTAGGCAACAATCCTCAGGTGGGTCTTCCGCACCCAGAGCCAGGCTGACTCAGTTCAGCTGGGCGTTCCAAGTTGACCATTAGTTAGTTCACCATATCCACTGCCCTGATTTCAGGGCTTATATTTTTTCCCTTTATTGGGTTTACTGGTACATTTTAGGAATACATTAGGATCACATTCAACATTAAGAATTTGCACCTGTACATGGTATATCTTGATTCTCATTTGTTCCCGTTCCCCTGCCCTGACTACACCACCCCCCACTATGTACATAAGCTTTGTTTCCAGTTTTTGTTTTGAAATCAAACTTTTTTATTTTCCTTCTTTACTTTCTCCTGCTCCCCACTTCCTATAGCCTTTGAACATTTCCTTCCTATTTCACATTACTTACCATACGTTCTGGGTCTCATTCACACCTTCAGTTTCTCATATTAGAGAAAGGGTATGGTGTTTACACATCTGTGTCCTATTTATTTCACTTATGAGTATGTTCTCAAGGTGCATCTGTTGAGTATAAATGTCTCTAATTTATCATTCTTATGGCTGAGTAATACTCCATTTTTTTTAAAGTACCTCGTCTTTATTCCGTCTCCAGCTGACCAGCATTTGGGCTGGTTCCAAGACTTACCTGTTACAAACTGTGCTACTGTAAATATGGGTGCATGTATATCACTGTTCTGTGATGCCTTATATGAAAGAATTAAAAGCACATCTATATTTTTAAATGTTATTTTTTTCCGGGGGAAGAGTTCCCTTAATACATAATGACCTTTGCTTATTTTGATCAGTTTTAGCTTAGAGTTTACTTTGAGAATAAAATTGCTATCCCTGCTTGTTTCCAGCACAACACATAGAACACTGCTTTCCATCCTTTAATTTCGGCCTATACACTTATTTCTTAGATGAGTTTCTTGAACACAAAAGATGGTTGGGTTCTGTTTTGTTTTGTTTTGTTTTCAGCCAGTCTGCTGATCTGTCTTTATGTGGGAGTTGTACACATCAAGAGTTATTTTGAAGGGTATCTATTTATTTATGGCATAACCTTCCTTTTCTTTTATGAACCTTTCTATTCCTTCATGCCCAGGCCCCAAACTGTCCCTGTCTCCAAAGCTTTCCTTTCTGGCCTGTGGGACCTGGCTTGGTTACTGGGTCTGGACTACACCCTTCCTCCCACACGGGACAACGGTGTTTAGGATTTCCCACTGACTCAAGTTTTTCTGGTCTTCATGGAAACAACGGGGAAGTGCCCGCTCTGGATTTACTGTTCAGTCTTTCTTCCCTGCCTTGTCTCCAGAGAGGCGACCTGTTCCAGCCGGGCTCACAGCTGCCCTCGGGTCTTGTGTCTGGCCTGTCTCTGCCTAGAGTGTGGGGACTGGCAGTGGGGCTCCCATTCCCTTGTGTGTGCAAGGATGGTGGGTAGATTTGCTGCCCTGCTCTTCCACTTCTTTGTTTGCTGTTCGTGGCTTCCGGGAGGCCCAGCCACACCTTACTACTGTAGTGGGTTGCCTTTCCCCAGAGGGAAGGAGGGGCTGGGTCCACCCCAGGATGTGCCTGGCTTCTGTGGGACTGTTAGTTACTTCCGACAGGACATGACTCTCTGGCGTGTGCAGGTTGAGAGTCAGGGCCAGCAGCAGCTCTGCTTCTCTTTTCACAGCGCAGACATTTGGCGTGATCTAGACGGATCATCTTTTCCATTTCCTGATGTGGTTACCTCCCTTGTTTCAGAGTACCCGTATTTTTCAAGGACTTATCTCTGAGTAACTTTAAGATGCCATCCTTAATCAGCCAAGTTGGAGCTGCCCGCTTCTCATTTTTATGAGCACATGTAATTAGATTAGGTCAGCCTGTACAATCAAGAAAATTCCCCCATCTTCAGGCCCTTAACCACCTCTGCAAGTCCTGTTGCCATGTGAATCATATATTCACAGATTCTGGGAGACTTTTATTTGGCTGACTGCAGTGGGGTTGGGACAAACAGACTGTTCATGGCTGAGATCATTTGATTTGCACTATTCATCCACATACTTAATACCTTATCCCTGTTCTTACATTATTTTATTATTTAAATTTTTAAGTTCAGCTTTCTAGTTTGGATCCAAGGTATACAGGAAGGAACTGGGCCTGTTGTTTTATTTAGTGGCTACTTCTGGAAATTATAGAATATAAAAACCTCTCACAACCTTTACCTGGAGATCTTGTACAAGGAGGCACTAAAAGCCATGTGAGTTTTGGAAGGGCATCTGAAAATCATGTGGAAGCTTCCAGACATCAATAGAGTTCCACTGATTAAAATTTAGACAATTAAGAGTTAATAGATTGGGCTGGAGGGTTAGCCCAGTGGTTCCGGTGCCTGCCTCACAAGCACAAGGACCTGAGTTCGATCCCCGGTTACCACATATAATGCTGGGTGTGGAGACTCATGCCCACCAACAATCAACACCGCATACCACAATGCTGGACGTGGTGCCTCACGCCTGTAATCCCAGCACTCGGGAGGCAGAGACAGGAGGATTGCTGAGTTCGCGGCGGCTTGCCTGGGCACCATAGTGAGCTCAGGGCCAGCCTGAACTACAACGTGAGACCCTGTCTCAAAAAGCAAAAAAAAAAAAAGAGTTAACAGATTAAGTCAACTTCTAAGGAACCCATTTTGAAATGAATTGCTATGTATTTTTCTTCACAGGAAATGAAAAGTATTTTTAAAAAGATATGTTAGGAGCAATAGTCATTCTTATGATTATTATCCAATAAAAATTCATATTTCTTTGCTGCATTTCTTCACACTTATGAATTATTTACTAGGATAATATGTATTTACCAAACTATTTCCTTCTTTTAGGGAATCATTACAGTTCCCTAAAAATAGCACTCTTACCTTTTAGGGATTTTGGAAATAATGTACTTTAATTTCCTGCCCTCTAGTGACAAAAATAATGCACTTGCACCTTTCTGTTGAATGATTTCTGCACATTTTAGGGTCAACAAATGAAATAATATTCAAGAGTTTGGGGACAGGGAATATGAGAAAGTATGGTTATTGTCAATGCTGTAAACTTTAGTTTACAACATACACCATTTTTTGCTTAAGAAATATTTTATCCAGAGTTTGACATGGTGACTTTAAAATTGGTACTTAATTAAAGTCAATGTGCTGCCTATAGCTTTTACTTGGCTATGTATAACCTATATCTTTGTAATTATGGGGTATACACCATTAAAAACTGATAAAAAGGAGTATTATTAAAATCTTTAACCTAAAGTATATATTATAACTGAAAGTCTTTACTTATTAATTAAATTTGACTCCTAGTATTGTATTCATGTGAATCCTTAATTTAATTTAATTTTTTAAGCTTATCAGTCTATTTTAGGTGTTACATTATGATCACATTCATCTTTGGGAATTTGTATCTATACATGACATGTCTTGATTCTTACATTTTCTCCATTGCCCTACCCTGCCTTCAACTCCTCCATATATCCATATTTACAAAGACTTCATTTCCATTTTTTCTTCTTTTCTCATATTTATTTTTCTTTACCTTCTTTCCCTTCTCCTACCTCCCAGTGCACTATTCATTCCAGTTCCCTTTAAAGAATGATAAACTAGAGACATTTATAGTTAAATGCATGCACATTGAGTCTGTACTCTTAAGTGAGATAAATAAATTGAGGCCATACTCTTTATTTATTTATTTTTTTTTTTGCAGTACTGGGGATTGAACTCAGGCCCTTGTGCATCCAAGGTGTTGACACAGTACCATTTGAGCTAAATCCCCAGCCCCAAGGCCATACTCTTAAATGAGATAAATACACATGTAAATACTGAATTGTTTTTCTGTGTGAGAAACTGAAAGTGGAAATGCATAAAATATAATATGAAGTAGAGGGAGGGGGGAGGGGGACAGAGAGTTATCAAGGAAAAATCAAGGAAAAATAAAAGCTCTGCAGCTGCCTCTCTGATTCCTAAGCTTGTTGACTTTCTATCACTTAGTAATAATTTTATTAACTCTTCTGAAAATAAAAACTATTAATAATAGTTTCTATTTAGACTTTAAGGAAATAAAATTTTAATAATATTATATTTAGTGTATAAGGGCAATATATGATTTAGGAAAAATCAAAGTTGGCCTTGTCCTACTCTTGGATCAGAGAGACTAATAAGAAAAACAACCAGGAAAAATATCTCAGGCAACATTTATTTTTCTCATTTAAGAGATGAAAAAAATGAGGCTTAAATAATAAACTTTAAGGAAAAAAAAAAAAGAGGGAAATGTGTCCAGGATCACTTTCTGGACAAAACTGATATTCAATATAGAGTAAGTTTGACTGAATTCATGTCACTTTTACTAACTTACATTTTTTAAAAATCTTAACCACAGAAAAGGTGTATCTACCTAATTTCTAGGTTATATAAGAAGAGGGGAAAAAGTTCAACATGATTTAAGGAATCAAAAGATTTAAAATTTATTAGCAAGTGTGTAATGGGCAGGGGAATGACTATTCCATCTCTGAAAAGTTTCCATAACTGCGCTTTAATGACAGTAGGAAACTTTCAGGAGGGTAGGCCTTCTGCACTTCCATGAAGTAGGGGATTTCTTTTTAGGAGGACTCTGCTTTTGTTTAGAAAATTTTGATGAGAAATGGCCACAAAGGATAGTCCCAGTAAGGCAGAATCAGGCCAGTGCAATTTGAGGCAGAGGCCAGAGCCACTGAGCTAAATCCCTAGCCTGAGCCAAATCTCCAGCCCAACAGTGAAATTCTGCTGCTTTGCTCCTGGATGGGAGGTGGGAGGAAGAATTAGAGGAAAGGTGTGGTGCTGGCAAAACACAAAGAGTCTGAGATAAGCAAAAGACATAGTACAAATCCACAGTTATGTGTTTCCCATAGATATTTTCAGAACAATGCTACTGCTATGGTTTGTCCCCAAAAAGGTTATGTACCATCCACCAGAAGAAGTTTGGTGCCCACTATATATTTTCAGAACAATGCTACTGCTATGGTTTGTCCTTAAAAAGGTTATGTACTATCCACCAGAAGAAGTTTGGTGCCCACTATAGCAGGAGGTGGTCAACCCTGAAGAGGTGGCATCTAGGGGGAGGTGATTAGATTATACAGGCAGCACTCTTACAAATGGACCAAAATCTTCATCAAGAGATTCAGTGGTTCTGTCCAGTCTGGATATGTTCTTGCAGTCGTGAGTTAGGTCTCTTGGTTCTGGAGTAGTTACCAGGAGAGTGGGCTGTAATAAAACCAGTCAGCACCCCTCATCTCTCTCATACCCATCTCTGTGCCTCTCATACCTATCCCTCCTCTTTGTGCACCCTGGCTTCTCTTTCTCTATCATGTTGTGATTTATTGTGAGGATCTCAATAGAAGCTGAACTTTCCTGCCTCTAAAACCCCCCGTAGAACTCTTTTCTTTATGAAGTTCCTAGATTCAGGTATATTTATAGTAACACAAAGCAGACTAAGATAGATGCCTATGGTCCCTATTGATATTATCTATATCTTGCAAGGGAGCTTTGGTAAGTGGAGGTTGTTTCTGAATACTTAAAGGAGTAGGAATTTGTTTAGCCCTCTTGTGTTTAGATTAGAGACAAAGGCATAAATCCAGACCTAAGAAGATTCCCAGGCTGCAGGCAGAAAAATTGTGTGTTTGGGAATTTTTGAGAATCTGGGGGAATTTATGCTAGTTGGAGTTTTTAAAGAAAAAGGGATGTGACAAGCATTGCATTACTTTATGTAACTTGTTTCTTGATTGGTAGCAAAATAACATAGAAAATACCTCATGCACTCAAATTTTCTATATTTTGCTTTTAACATTTCTGATCATTAAGAATGTTTATACATATTGTATACATTTAATCAGAACATACATCAACCTACTCTATGAAATTTGTTTCAAACTTCTTATAACAAATACCATTTTAGACATGAAAAATGATAGGGAAGAAAGACAAAGAATTTGCATAGAAAAATGTGTGCAATAAAACTTAAATAACTCAAAACATTACTAATTTAAAAGATAATAACAAAATAACCATTTTCACAGTGTTAGTGAAGGTGATAAGAATGAATAGGTAGAGATTTTAATATTTTTGCAAATGTTAAGTATATCACAGAAATTTGATAGAGATTTAATTCATTTTCAAGGTAAAAAACTAAAGTTAATATAACCTGTCCAGGGTTACCTAGGTAGTAAGTGAAAAAAACTCATATTTCTTGAGGTTAAGATTATGTGGGTAAGCAGGAGGGGCCCATCACCATCTTGTGGACAATCCTTAGGCAGCATCAGAAAATCAGACTCTGAACTGAACTGAGCATTCCTTGCCATCTTCTTTGCCTGCTGCCTCTTGACCCAAAAAGGGTAACATGGTTTAAGTAACAGATCTCATGATTAGAGTAGGACAGTAGCAAAGAGCAATTTCTTCAAAAGAAACAGGTCTTAGTTGAAAAGATCACTTGGTGTTTAAAAGGAACATGCTGAAGCTCATTCAAAGAAAGATGAAAGGACAGAGATTAGCCATGGACAGTTTTTGAAAAGCTGATTTAAAACTGATACAGGAGCAAAAAAATAATAGTGACAGAGGCTTCTGCCATTCAAATGCTTGCCAGGACTCTTTCACTTCCACAAATGGTCCCCTGGTAATTTATTGATTTTTTTTTGGGTGGGGGGAACAATTTGGTCTGCCAAAGGCAGAAGACAAATAATTCTAGTCAATGATGAAATTCATAATTGACAGAAGTAATGAGTGACAAAAGTCTCTTCTAGGATGACTTTCATTCTGCTGGGATTTTTGTACTAAGACAGCAGGCTTGGGTGGAGGTAATGAAGATTTTTTTTTTTTTTTGAGACAGGGTCTCGCTTTGTAGTTCAGGCTGGCCCTGAGCTCACTATGTAGCCCAGACAAGCCTGGAACTCAGCAATCCTCCTGCCTCTGCCTCCCGAGTGCTGGGATTACAGGCATGAGCTAACATGCCCGGCACTATGGTATGTGGTATTGATGGCTAGTGGGCGGGAGTCACCACGCCCAGCATTGTACATGGTTACCGGGATCAAACTCAGAGCCTTGAGTTTGCGAGGCAGGCGCTGGAACCACTGAGCTAAGTTTCTGGCCCATGAACATATTTTGAAACTTGGAGCACTTCTGCTATGAAGGAGGCAGGCCATGGAATGAGCCACAGTTTATGTGGTGACTCATGGAGACCCTGAGAAGAGGAGAATATCAAGGAGGAGGAAATAATAACAGAAAGTGAGAGAAGCACTTAAACATTCTCTATCTACTTCCTGTAGAGTGATCCAAATCATAGATATTAGTCTGAGTGTTTATTTCTCTCTAAAACTCACATGTTGAAATTCTGATCCAGAAGGTGATGGTATCGGGAGATGGAGTCTTTGGGATGTGAAAATATAATGTCCAGTTAAAAACTGAGCAAAGAGCCTGTGTAGGTTTTATTATTTTTTTAAAAGAAGATTTATAAAACAACCATCCATTGTATGAAAACGTGCTCAATATGAATCATCAAGGCAATGCAAATCAAAACCACCATGAGACTACCTCATATCTTTTAGGATGTCTGTGACTAAAAAATCAGATGACAGGTATTGATGAGAATGCAAACAAAGGGAACACTTTAACATGGTTGGTGAGAACATAAGAGGTTGTAACCATTATGAAAGCAATATGGAATTTCCTCAAAGAATTAAAAATAGAACTTCCTTATGATCCAGTGATTCCTCTATTGGATATATATTCAAATAAAATGAAATCAGTATGTGGAAGAGAAATGTGCAGTCCCATGTTCATTGCAGGATTACTCACAATAGTTAAGATACAGAAACAATCTAAGTGTTCATTGACATAGGCGTGAATGATACACATATACACAAACAACCACAGTACTACTATACCTCAGAAATGAAGAAGATATCACCATTTGTGACAACATGGATGAAACTATAAATCCATAGAAAGAAAAATACTTTATGATTTCACTTATATGTGGAATCTTGAACAAATAGAAACCAGAGAACGCCTTGATTATTAAGGTTACATCAATATATCAGTTGTATGCTTTAAATATATACAATAGAAAATAAATTTAAAGATAATTTTTTTTCCTTTTGTGGTACGGGATCAAATTAAGGCCCTTGAGCTTCCAAAATAGGCGCAATACCACTTGAGCTAAATCCCCAGCCCCTAAAGATAATAAAATTTTTGCTAGCTCACCAAAATCAAAAAGTCCAAGTGAAAGTGTCTGTCTATGAAGAATCATTCCCTATGAGGTATCAGATCTGCTTATTTCTAACCCTGGACTTGCCACACTCCTGTTGTTTATAAGTCTCCCAGTTTATGGTATTTCATTATAGTAACCCAAACAGAGTAAGATATTAGGAAAGAGAAGCAAATCTCTTCACATTCTCTTTTCTTCTACTCTTTCAAACATTTCCTTTTCTCTAGGTCTGAAATTTAGACTGTACTATTGGAATTATAATTTAGCTAACAATATCTGGCTTTACTTCTGAGGGCAATACAGAAAGCCTCTCCCACTTATTTCCATAAGAAGATACTTCCCAATGAACCCACTTTCATATTAACTTTTTGAATATAGTCAAGTTTTGAAATGGGAACTGCATGTAGCTACTTCCTAGAATTTTTGTGTGCACATTCACATAATTCTACTGAGAATGCATTTGTAGAAAATCATTCAGTGAAACTGAAATGTGAATATAATACAGTTATGGCCTTTCTCAGAGTTTTCGGGTATAAGGAAGACACATAGGCATGGCTAGTATTTTTGAGTTAACAGTTACAGGGGATTCATTCAATGCAAAATAATGCTGAAAGGCTATTTATAATTTCAGGATAATAAACAGCATGCCTATTTCATGTAACACTTTCCTCATGTAGCTATTAGGATTGAATTTAGTTCTGCACTTTTGGAAAAGCTTCAGTTATTTCTCATCATAAAGTTAATATTTACTCTCTGCTAAATTTTCTCTTTTTAAGCAAATAAGAATGTTGTACTTCTCAACCATTTCATTGAAATAATATTGCATTTTATTGTCTCACAAGAGTATTTTGTCTTTTTCCTAAAATTCTCTGACATGGTTTATGGAGACTGAAAGACATTTTTTTAAATGGCATTAGAAAGAAAGGGAGAAAGAAAAGGATCATAGAAGGGATAGAGGAAAGAAGAAAAAAGGAAGGGAGGGAGCGAGAGGAAGAAAGGAGGGGAAGAAAGAAGCCATTTCTTAAATTTAGTGTAAGGATGGAAAGGAGAGAAGGCCAGGCTTCTTTTGAAAGAACTAGCTGCCACAAAGCCTGTCCTCCACAGGGTATAGGACAAAAACTTCCCTCTTCTAGTCACCTCCTCCAGCCATTAATCTCCACATATGACTATTTACCTTTTCTACTTGCAGAAGAAGAGCACGGTGTCTTTCGTCAGAATGACAGAGCTTTTTGGGGACTGCCTTCACTTACATATTTAGCTTCACTTCCAAGTATTTTTACTCAGTGTCTTCTCTCTTTTTCCTGTCCAATGTCTATCAGTTTCTACATATTTCTATTATAGTACTTGGTGATCTTGTGTCATAATTGTTTTGTTTAATGTTTGGCTGTACTCTTCCCTGAATATAAATTCCCTTCATACTGGAGCCATACTTTATTAATTTTTTGAAGAACAAGGCTTCATCATTCTCAATAAGAACAGTAATAGTTGTTCATTAACTGAGCAAAATAGAAAAAAAAGATGAAATATGCTCCAGGGGAAGTCAATATTAATCTACTTGAACCTATTAATTTCATTAACTTGTTTACAGAGAATGTAGACAATACTAGGGTTCTAAGGGATAAGAATGAAATAGTATGTATAACATTTTGTTGTATTTGTGGAAGAGGAGAGTTTATGAGGATTGCATTTACAAGGAGAGACTCAGATAGTCAAGTGCTTTTCAGGTTAAGACTAACCAATTCAGGAGCCTTCAGCTACTGGAGGACTGAGTGTGATGGCAGGGTGTTGGCATCCTGGATGGCAGAAGATTCTGAAATGGAAAGTAAGAAGACAACCAAAGGAGACCTTGTCAATCTCACAATTTTATCTTGATTTGGTCCTATTTTGCCTAAAGTCTTTCTTCTTTGCCAAGTTTTATCTCAGGATATAGTTGTTGGAAAACTATAGATGAAGACAGCTGGTGTCTTCACTTTTATGTACTGAAATAAAGCAACTGGAGGTGGAAGCAAAATGGCGGGACAGATGGCTGGGACCTTTGCATGATTGTGATGTATCTCATGATGTGCTGTGAGGAGGTGGGCTTGGGCTGCCCTCCTGCACCTCATGTTTGTTATGGTACAAAATGGTTGGAAAATGTTGCCAAAGAGGATACTTTAGAATAGGTAGAAGATATGGGTTTAATGTTACCCCATAAAGCAGTGAACATTGAAGCCAAACAGTTCAAACTCGGGAAAGGACAGGATTTGGGCCATGGCATGGCACAGATACTTCTTACAAAGTTTTATTGTGCATCTGGGATTTCTTCTTCTTCCTCTTCCTCCTCCTCCTCTTCTTCTTTTTCTTCTTGCTTCCTTCATCTTTTTCTTCTTCTTCTTTTCTTCATCTTCCTCCTCCTTCTTCCTTCTTCTTTTCTTTCTTTCTTTCTTTCTTTCTTTCTTTCTTTCTTTCTTTCTTTCTTTCTTTTCTTTCTTTCTCTTTCTTTCTCTTCTTTCTTTCTTTCTTTCTTTCTTTCTTTCTTTCTTTCTTTCTTTCTTTCTTTCTTTCTTTCTTTCTTTCTTTCTTTCTTCCTTCCTTCCTTCCTTCCTTCCTTCCTTCCTTCCTTCCTTCCTTTCTTTCCTTCTTTCTTACAATACCCAGCCTGGTCTCAGACTTCTAGATTCAATAAATTCTCACTCTCCCATGTTACTGGAGAGATACCAGTATGCCACTGTGTCCAGTTTATTGTGATTTTGAATCCCTCAGCCTGGATATACAGTATGAATTTGCCATGTGAATGTACATTTGGCAGGACTGGGTGGGTGGTACAGTCTGCATGGTAGCTCATATTGAAAATTGCCAGCTATCTTCAATTGAAGCAAAGAATAAGCTCTGGCCTTTGTGTTTCCACTGTATGGAGGTTTTGATCTGTGGAATTCTACTCTTGAGGCTTGAGGAGAAGGGAGAAATAACCCATTAAATTTTAGCCATTGGGATTGCAATGAAATGTGGATAGACAACTGAGGAAATGCGATGAGGAGGACAAGGGGACTTGGAGCACTAGGAAAAATCCTTAGCTCTCAATAATAGAGTGGGCACATGATTATGCATAGGTCAGGCTTCATTACTATTTGTATTGATGGAACTGAGTTGGATTTTTAGCTGCTGATTCAAAATTACCAACAATCTACTATTTTAAGCCATGTGTATCTATGAAGAATTTTTTGATCTTAATATTTTAGTTTTTGCTGCAAGAGAGACTTTGGAAAGCAGTTCCATGCCTCCAGGTTTTCATGGTCTGGGAAGAAAGCACATAGAACCACATGCTTTGCTCCTAGCTTGAGACAAAAAGTCACTCTCATGCCAATAGAACAGTATGTTCTTTGGTAAGGACGGAGTGCCACCACAGCTCTTGGTGTGAAATTTGTCATCCCTTGCAACTTGGTATCAGATTTAGCTGGAAGGGAAGCAAAACATCTCATAGATTAATTTGTCTTCTGCAATTCTTATTGCAAGACTGTAATATATTCATTTACTGAGAGCAGAGTTCAGCAGCTTGGAGTTGCATCTTTCTGCATTAGCTCCTTTAGAAAGCTATTTCAGCTCTTAGTAAATGTGTGATTTTCTCACCCCTGAGCAAAGAAAGTACTCTGAAGTGTCACCAGGACATCTAAGACTTCACTATGTTGAAATATGACAGAAGGTCTGTTAATAAATGCTAATCTATCACAGTGACAGTATGAAGACCCAATAAATATTCACTATGAGTAATTGAAAGGCTCTCAAAATGAAAGTACACCTTGGAGTCTTTCAACATCACGAAATTATGCTTAAATTTGATACTGGTCAGATACACCAGCTAGAGATTGCCAGCAAATGTTTAAGAATGAATTCAATGTGTTAGTTTTTAAAAACTATAAAGAAATAGACACTGAATTATTACTAAAGACTAATATTGGAATGAAGGGCAACTACAAGAATAAGCTATAGGGAAGAAACAACATGGTGTTGTAGTATGAACATTAGAGAAGAAAATAAGTAGGGAGGTCTTTGTGGGAGGCTAATGAGATAGTATCCTGTGATCTCATCATCAGATTTAATTGAAGATGGAGAAACAGAACAAAGTAGATCTACAGTCCTCAAATTCAGGAGCATCACATCAACAAGTCTGGGACAGCAATGTGGTGCCGCCCCCACCCCCGCCTGAAGTTTTTATCTAGGCTTTGTTGGTTATGACCTTTTGTCTTGGAGAGAAATTGGCTTGTTTCTAGCAGTTGATTCTATAGAACTTTGCTCCCTCTCTCCACACCAAGGAGTCACTCTTCACCAACAGAGCTGTGGGAGGGGTGAAGTTCGAATTCTGCAGACAGTTGAGAAGCGCAATGTGAAGGAGACAGAATGACTTAGGGATGAGTAACTACTGGATGCCAATTCAGGATGAACTCTCCGCAGCTGAAAAGGAGGCCCACGTTAAGCACTTGGCATTTGTTTGCTCTGTCTGCTCTTATGGTTTGGCTTCTGAGGGTGCTTAGGATAAGACTGTGTTTTCTACATTTTTTCTACATGATATTCCACTTATTTCAGAGTGACATGGTCAGAATAACTACGAATTTCTGAAACAAAGTGTTTTTGTCTTCAGGTAGATAAAAAATGTTTGTTGAACTTCTCTTGATGCTTGAGCAGGCTTTAGATTATTATTTTCTTTCAGCTTGGACCCTTTGGTCCCATGTTATCAGCATATGCTGGTGATTCTCTCTCTTGAAGTGGGTAGAGGTGCTCGGAGCTGCCATGTCACACAGTGCCTGCAGCATCATTCATGTTCTTTTATTCCCTGAAAATAAATCTGTTTAACACAATTGACCTCTTCTGATCTCTCTCATCTACTTTTCTTTCAAATGTGGGTAAAACCTGGAAGTCCACCCTGAACCCATAAATCTACCCTGATAACAAACCAAAAGCTAAATTACAAATGAAAATCTACAGAAAAAGAAGACAAAAGTAGTTCGAAGTGACAAAAAAATTTCAATCGGTCTCTTGCTTCACAGATAAAAAGAAGTCCATATAAATATCATCTAAATACCATTTAATAATTATACAGTAATTGAATAGCCACAAAATAGCCTATATTATATAGACATTCCAATTTATTTAATGAATTCAGTTTTTAGGAACTTAAGGAGTTTAACTTCTACTTAAATGATTATGAAGTGCTATTTACCAAGCTACTAGCAATTCTTTGGGTTTTAAATTTAAACATCAAATTCAAATTAAAAGTAGATCATTACCTTTTTTGTAGATGTCATATTGCTTGGTTTAGTAGAAATAATTTTAATTTTTTATATTTAAAGCCAAAATTCCCTACAAAAAGTTTATCCTTCCTCTACTCTTTTGTCCTGACATTTTTGCCAAGTTGGGTATAGTATGCTTTTTAAAATTCCTCAATGTGTATCCTTTAAAAAATTATTTATCTCTGTGTGCCTCTAATAGTGGAAACTGGTATTGTTTTAATTTTAAAATTTGGTTAGTTATTAAGTTTATTCTTTTTGCTGTATTTATTGGTGTTTGTTCTTTCATGAACTTTCTGTTGTTTGGCTTTGCTGACTTTAAAAAATTTACTAGTAGTATATGTATGCAATGCATAAGAGTTACATTTGTTACAGGGAATTGGCATGTGTATATATCATATATCGATCATTTTCAGTCATTTAGGTATCCTATCCTCTTCCCTTCTTCCCCTCCCATTCATTTCTCTCCCCATCTCCAAACAGTCTTCCTTTTTATTGTCATCTCATATTGATTTATCACTGGATTTCTCCTATAAAAGAAATCATGCAACATCTAGCTTTCTGTGTCTTATTTCTCTTAATATTATGGTTATCAGGTTTAATGTATTTTCCTACAAATGACATGATTTCATTCTTCTTTATGGACAAGGAGTATTCCTTTGTGTGTATGTACCACATTTCCTTTATCCATTCATCTATTTATGGGCATCTAGGCTGTTTCCAGAGCTCAGCTATTGTGAGTTGCATTACTACCTGAGTTTATATTAACATCACTAGTATGATGTTACTCACTCTTTTGAGACTATCCTTAGGAGAAGTATAGCTGAATCAAATGGAATTTCTGCTTTTAGTATTTTGAGTATTCTCCATACTGATTTCCATGGTGTTGTACTAGCTATATTCTACCAATAATGTAAAAGTTTCATGCCAGTGTTTGTTGCTTTTTGTGTTCTGGCTGGTAGCCATTCTGACTGGTATTTCACAGTTGTTTCATCTGCAGTTTTTGAGGGCTAAAACTGATGAACATTTTTTTCAGCTACTTATTTTCCACTTTTACTTTTCTTTTGAAAAGTATTAATTTGCCCATTTTGATTGGATCATTTGTTTTTTAAAAATTTTTATATATTATAGATATCAGTTCTGTATTAGAAGAGTAGCTACCAATATTTTCCCCTACTTTGTAGGTTTTTCTCTTAAAATATAGTTTCATTTCCTGAGTCTTGACATTATTTCCTATGCTGTGGGAGTTCTATTCAGGAAGTCTTTCCCTCAACCTAAGGCTTCAGGTGTTTCTCCTATGTTATTCTCCAGAAGATTCAAAGTCTCAGTTTTTATGTTTAAGTTATTGATTCATTTTGATTTATTTTTAGTATAGGATGAGAGGTCTGGGTTTAGTTTTATTCTTTTGCACATGTATAAGTAGTTTTCCCAATACTGTTTGTTAATGAGTTACTATTTGTTAAGGACCAGATGGCTGGAGGTTCACAAGATTGTGTCTGTGTCTTTCATTCTATTCCATTTATATGTTTATTTTTGTGCCAGTGCTGTTTGCTATTATTGCTTTGTGGTATAATCTAAAGTCTGGAATTGTGATGCCTCCTGGTTTTCTCTTTCTCCTTGGGTTTGCTTTGGCTATTCTTGGCCTCTTCCAGTTACATATAAATTCTAGATTGTTTTTCTAGTTCACTGGAGGATGTTGTTTTTGTTTTAATAGGGACTATATTTAAATTTATAGATCACTTTTGATAATACAGGCATTTTAATGGTATTAGTTCTGACTGTCCAGGAATAGGAGATGTCTTTGCATTTTCTTACATCCTTGTACCTGGTAATTTTCATATAAGTCAATTAAGAAATGCCTAATGGGAGGTGAGTCTGGGTAAGAGCCACTGAGGCTGTGCAGTGACTTCTGCTGCCTGCAAACCAGCCCACCACTGGACCCAGGCAGATTCCCACTGGGAGCTCCACACCCCCTGGGTGAGTCTGGGTAAGCCCAGCAGAGGCTGCACAGTGACTTCTGCCACCTGCAAGCAGCCCACTTGCCACCAGACCCAGGTCAGCTGACCCAGGGACCTCCATCCACCCCAGGTGGATCTGGGTAATCCCTGCAGAGGCCACCCAGTAACTTCTACCACCTGCAAGCAGCCTGCCTGCCACTGGACCCAGGCCAGCCACCCCATGGGACATCCATCCACCCCTTGTGAGTCTAGCCTACCCACCATTGGGCTCAGGCCAGAAGTCTTGAGAAAGCTCCATTCCTGTTTGCACAAGTCTGGGTCAGCACCACTTAGGTTGTGCAGTGATTTACAGTGTTTAACAGCACAATAGATATGAGAAAAAATTTAAGAATCCAGGCACAAAGATCAACACCACAGGGGAATTCAGGGAATAGGGAAATGGAGCAAAATGAAGCTCTATCTCCAGTGTCATCCGGTCAGGCCACTTACCATACCATCTCTGTTGTCCGACAAACTTGGGTGAGTAGGGACACGGAGTCACAACTCCCAGACTCCATGTCAGTTGAGAAGTTTCCCCATTTATTATGGAAGTTACAGGCACTTATTTAGGGTGGATTGGGATGGGATTGGATGAGAGGGCAGGAGCAGTGCTCACGGTGGAGTGTGATTGGATGCAAGGGTGGAAATAGCATTTAGCAATGTATGATTGTTCTGCATCATCTGCATCCCTGCGTTGCTGTGGCTTCTTAAAGGCCCACTGTATCTATTCATCCAACAGGAGAGAGAGAGACAGACAGACAGAGAGACAGAGAGAGAGAGAGAGAGAGAGGAAGGGAGAGAGGGAGGGAGAAAAGAGAAAAAGTGGAAGCATCTGGAGAAAGGTTTGGCCACACTCCCGTACTCTATGAACTAGTAATAAAAGCAGATCTACTAAAATGGAAATCAGAACTGATCTCTGAGATGAAAACAGAGATGCTGGCCACAGTGAAGGACTACATTAAAGGAGAGATCAGGAATAGAAGCTCAGGTAACAAAAGCAATGGAACATGATAAAGAGCTTCAAGCAGAGGTCCAGGTGATCAAAAACAAGAATGAAAGTTTGCAAAGTAGGATGAATGAAAATGAAAACCCAATTTCAAACCTAGACAACAGGCTCACAACCAATGAAGAGGAATGGAATAACTTATGGAAAATGGCAAGGGACCATGAGAAATCAATCCAATAGCTTCTAGATGTCTCAAAGAAGAATAACATAAGGCTGATCAGAGTCAGTGAAAAAGCAGAAGACAGTGCAAAAGACATTAAAAAACTGTTTACAGATATAATGGCAGAAAACTTCACAAGAAAAGGAAAAAAACTGAACATACAGATAAATGAAGCATATAGGACTACAAATAATTAAAAAATCTATATCCAGGCATATAATTATCAAGATTCCAGATAACAAACAAAAGAATGAAATACTGAAAGCAGCTAGGGAAATGAAAAAAACCACATACAAAGGGAAGCCCATCAGGATCACAGCAGACTTTTCAATGCAAACACTCCATGCAAGGAGAGCCTGGAGGGAAGTGTTTTAAGCATTGCAGGAAAACAACTTCCAACCTAGATTATCTTTCACAATTGATGGAGAAATAAGATACTCTCATGATGAAGAACACCTGAAGAACTTAACAATTACAAAACCTGCACTCCAAAACATTCTAAAGAATATCTTGGAGAAAACAATGAAAGTCACAAACTCATGAGACCTAGCAGAGTGAATTTAGTGAGCAAGACATGAAACTGAGTGGAAAGGGGAAAAGCAAAGAATAAAAGAGCCAAGAATAGCATAACACTATGACCGGTATAAATCAGGCCTTATCTGTCATAACCGTTAATGTTAATGGGCCTAAAAATATTAATGTTAGTGGGCCAAAAAAAAAGACACAGACTGGCAGAATGGATTAAGAAACAAGATTCTACAATATTTTGCATACAAGAAATGCACCTAATTCAGAAAGAAAGTGACAGACTGAAAGGATAGAAATACAGTTTAATAAAAGTAAAAAAGTAAAAGGATAGAATACAATTCTCCATGTGACAGGAAACTGCAAAAATGCAGGAGTGCCTATCCTATTTGCATACAAAATAAATTTCAAGCCAAAATTGATTAAGTGAGACAAAGAAGGAGACTACATCCTTGTACAGGGAACAATTCAAGAGAGAGAGGTGACATTCTTAAGTATGCACCAAATTCTAATGCACCCAACTATGTAAAATGAATATTAACAGATATGCAAACTCTGATAAACACTAATACAATAGTAGTTGGGACTTCCATACCCTGCTGCCACAATTAAACAGATCAACTAGACAAAATAATCAATAATGAAATACTTGAACAGAGCCAACCCCTTGAACAAATGGACCTAATAGATGCCTACAGAGTATTTCATCCAACAAAATCAGAATGCACATTCTTCTCAGCTGCCCAGTGGTCATTCTCCAAAATAGATCACATACTAGTTCATCAAATATGTTTAACTAAGTGAAAAGAAATTGAAGTTATCCCCTGTATACTGTCAGACAATAATGCCTTGAAATTGGAGCTGAATAGTAAAATAAACCCCAACATGGTCACAAATACATGGAAATTGAATAATACTCTGCTGACTAACCAATGGACCACAGAAGAAATCAGGAAAGAAATTGAGCAGTTTTTACAATTAAATGATAATCCCAGGACAACTTACAGGAATTTATGGGATAAAATAAAAGCAGTTCTACAAGAGAAATTCATAGCAGTAAATGCCTACACCAGGAAAATAGAGAAAACTCAAATAAACGACAATGCTAAACCTGAAGCTACTAGAAAAAGAGGAGCAAAACAAACCCAAAGCTTGTACTAGGGAGGAAATTATAAGGATCAGGGCAAAAATTAATTCAATGGAAATAAGAGAACTATACAAAAACTCAATGAGTCCAAGAGTTGGTGCTTTGAAAAGTTAACAAAATTGACAGACCCCTAGCCAACCTTATCAAACAAAGGAAGGAAAAGGCTCAAGTCCATGCTATTAGGAACAAAAAAGGAGAAATCACCACCAATCCAATGGAAGTCCAGAGCATAATAAACATGTACTTTGAAAATTTGTATTCCAATAAGATGGAAAATGTAGAAAAAATAGTCAGATTCCTAGACTCATATGAACTTCCAAAGCTGAATGAAAAAGATTTAAAAATGTTAAATACCCCAATATCAACTTGTGAAATGGAACACATAATAATAAAAAAAAAACTACCAACAAAGAAAAGTCCTGGTCCTGATGGCTTTACCACTGAATTTTACAAAACTTCCAAAGAAGAGTTAATACCACTACTTCTCAAACACTTTAATGAAATTGAAAGGGAAGCAGTACTCCCAAATTGATTCCTTGAAGCAACCATTTCCTTGATACCAAAAGGAGAAAAAGACCCAACTCAGAAAGAGAACTGCAGGCCAATCTCCCTAATGGCCATTGATGCAAAAATCCTTAACAAGATACTAGCAAACAGAATACAGAGAATTATCAAAAAGATCATACACCCTGACCAAGTTGGATTCATCCCAGGGATGCAAGGATGGTTCAACATACGTAAATCAATAAACATTATTCACTATATCAACAGACTCAAAGACAAAAACCATACAGTCATCTCAATAGATGCAGAGAAAGCATTTTTAAAAATCCAACACCCATTCATGATCAAAACCCTATAGGGAATTGGAATATATGGGCTTTTGCTCAACCTAATAAAAGCTATTTATGAGAAACCAACAGCCACCATGATCTTAAATCATCAAAAACTGAAACCTTTCACATTAAGATCAGGAACAAGACAAGGATGTCCACTGTCACTGGTCCCATTCAACACAGTGCTAGAAACATTAGCCATTGCAATTAGACAATCAAAAGGAATAAAGATAGGAAAAGAAGAATTTAAACTGTCATTTTTTGCTGATGACATGATACTCTACCTGGAAGACCCTAAAAACTCCACCAAACAACTGCTAGACTTAATCACCAAACTTAGTAGCATAGCTGGATACAAGGTCAATGCTCAAAAATCAATCTCATTTTTATACACAAATAGTAGATCAATAGAGAAATTGTGGACTCAGTCCCTTTTACAATAGCATCAAGAAAAATGAAATATCTAGGCGTCATTCTAACAAAGGAGGTAAAGAATCTGTACTCTGAAAACTACAACACTCTGAAAAAGGAGATTGAAGAGGATATCAGAAAATGGAAAAACATCTCTTGTTCCTGGATAGGAAGAACCAACATCATCAAAAAGGCTTTACCCCCACAACTACTACATAGATTCGATGCAATCGCAATTGAAATCCCAGCAGTGTATTTCACAGATCTAGAGAAAATCATCCAAAATTCATCTGGAACCACAAGAGACCTAGAATAGCAAAAGCAATTCTAGGAAACAAGCACATGGCAGGAAGTATCACTTTCCCCAACTTGAAACTTTACTACAAAGCCATTGTGATAAAAACAGCATGGTACTGGCAAAGAAACAGACCTGAGTATCAGTGGAATAGATTAAAAGATCCAGATACACTAACCCACCTCATATTTTGACAAAGGAGCCAGACATCCTCAATGGAGGAAAGATAGCCTCTTTAACAAATGGTGTGGGAAAAAGTGGGTTTCAACCTGCCAAAGACTGAAGCTAGATCTATGTCTTTCACCATGTACTAAACTAAAATCGAAGTGGATGAGAGACCTAAATATTAAAACAGAGACTCTAAACCTGCTACAAAACAGGTTAGGTAAAACTCTTGGACACATTGCCTTAGGGAAAGATTTTATGAACAAAACCTCTATAGCATGAGAACTAGCAGAAGAAATCAACAAATAGGATCTCTTTCTATTTAAAAGCTTCTGCACAGCAAAAGAAACCATGAGTAGGGCCAAAAGGCAACCAACAATTTGCAAAAAAAACTTTACCAGTAATTCCTCAGACAAAGGGCTACTATCTAGAATATATAAAGAATTTAAACAAATCAGTCCCCCCAAATTTAAAGACTCAGTTCAAAAATGGGCATCTGAAATGAACAGACACTTTTCAGAGGAAGAAGTAAAAGCAACTAAGAAGTATATGAAGAAATGCTCAACATCACTGGTCATTCGAGAGATGCAGATGAAAACAACTCTGAGATTTCATCTCACCCCACAAAGAATGGCTGCTATCTCAAAATTATCCAGCAACAAATGCTGGCAAGGTTGTGGAGAAAAAGAAACCCTTCTCCACTGTTGGTGGGAATGTAGACTAGTAAAACCATTTTGGAGATCAGTGTGGAGATTCCTCAAAAAACTAGGATTAGAGGTTTCCTTTGACCCTGCTATTCCTCTGCTGGGGATAAACACAAAAGGATTACAATATTCATATCACAGCGACATATGTGCATCCATGTTTATAGTAGCTCAGTTTGTGATAGCTAAATCTTGGAAACAACCCAAATGCCCATCAACTCTAGACTGGATAAAGATGTATTTTTGTTTTTGTTTTTTAATAAAATGGAGTATTACTCTGCCATAAGTAATGATGAGATTGAATGATTTATACTCAAATGGACATACCTTCAGCACATACTCATAAATGAAATAAATAGGTCACAGATGTGCAAATATCATATATTTTCTCTGATATGAGAAACAAGTAATAAATGTGTTCTAGAATGCATGATTAATATTTTGAAATAGTAAATATTTAAAGGGTAATGGGGCTTAGGGGTAAATAATGATGAAAGAAAGAAATTGATGGTAAAAACAAGGAAGTAATGCTAGTGTATATAGGGGTGGTGGGGAGGTGGGTGGGTAGGGCAGGGGGAAAATGAGAATTAAGTTGTGTCATATCCTGGTACAAATTCTCAATGTGGAGTGCAATTGTGAGGTGTATATATAATGTACCAATAACGTGTACCATTTAAAAAAAAAGAAATGCCTAGGGGATTAGTGAAGTATGGTCCTAGGTATATCGGGGTGGTCTATGGAGGTATTACTGAATTATTATGTAGCATCTCTGGCCTGTTCCCCATGGCACTTTCCCCTTCTCTGCTTCCAAACTGCCATGAACTAAACAGCTTTGCTTGATCACACCCTTTGCCATGATGTTTCTCCCTTGGACCCAGGCAATCATGGACTGAAATCATGGGCAAATTAAATCTTTTCTCCTTTCAGTTGTGGGCATTGAATATTGTGTCTCTGCAACAACAAATCTAATGCAGTACACTTCAATCTCTTTCCTGAGTTCTGTAATTTTCATCATAAAGGACTTTCACCTCCCTGGTTATGTTAAATCAAAGATAATTATTTTTTTAAACTATTGCAAATGGAATTATTTTCCAGAATTTTTTATTGGATTCATTATTGGTGTACAGGAATGCTACTTTTTTATGTATTGATTTTGTATCTTGTTACTTTGCTGAATTTATCAGTTCTGAGAGGTTTCTAGTAGCATTGTTTTGGGTCTTCTAATTTTAGGATCATATCACCTACAAGTAGAGTTAATTTGAATTATTTATTTCCTTCATATCCCATTTATTTATTTATTTATTTATTTATTTATTTATTTATTTATTTATTTATTTATTTATTTATTTATTTTTGCTTTTTGAGGTAGGGTCTCGCGTTGCAGTTCAGGCTGGCCCTGAGCTCACTATGGTGCCCAGGCAAGCCGCCGCGAACTCAGCAATCCTCCTGTCCCTGCCTCCCGAGTGCTGGGATTATAGGCATGAGCCACCACGTCCAGCATTGTAGTATGCGGTGTTGATTGTTGGTGGGCGTGTCTCCACACCCAGCATTATATGTGGTTACCGGGGATCGAACTCAGGACCTTGCGCTTGCAAGGCAGGCGCCGGAACCACTGAGCTAACCCTCCGGCCCTCCCTTTTATTTTTTCTATAATCATTTCTGTCTGATCCTGACCAAAGCTGTGAGGACAGGATGGGAATTATCACTCCTATCTCTGGTTGACTGACTCTAGTCAGATATGCTGTCTGCATAGATTATGTCCTCACCCTGAGTCAGATCAGGTACTCACAAAAGAAAGCTATGTCCTTTTTTTATGACTATATAGGAAGGGAAAATCCTCCCTTTCTGAGCCACTACTGGTTCTGTGCCAGAATATGTTGTTTCAGTCAGTTCACCTGTCCTTGAAGTTCCCAGTATTTCTGCATTTCACCTGGTTTCTGTCTCTCTCAGGATGTCAACCTGCAAATTTAGAGCACCCAGAATTAATGCATTCTCACAGAGCTATGTACCAGTTGCTTCTGGGTGAATATTTTGAAGTAATTTATGAATACAAATTACTTCTAGTTCACCATCTGTCCCTCCTCCTTTTATTTTTTGAGACAAAAATCTCACTATACAGCCCAAACTGGCCTTGAACTGGTAATTCTCCTCATAAGTGCTAGGATTACAACCATGCCCCACCATGCATGGTTTAAAACATTGTAAATTGACATATAATACTTGTACATATTTATGGAATGCATTATATTGACAAGTATGCATTATGTAATGATTAAATCAAGGTAATTAGTATTTACTAGTATTTCCATTTCCTCAAACATTAATTATTTCAATGTGTTGGGAACACTCATATCAGACTTTTATTTTCTAGTGTCTTTGAAGAATACTATAGATTGCTGTATAATTACCCTATTAAGCTACATGACACCAGAACTACATCCTCCTATCTAACTATATCTTAGAACTCCTTGCCTAACTTAGAACTCCTATAACTTAGAACTCCTTGCCTAACTAAAAATTGTAGTGTCTAAAAGAAAAGACCCTCTTGCTTCTTCTGTGGATCCTCAGTGCATGTTAATCCTAATTAAAGAAGAAATCTGAGGGAAAGTTTCCAGAGGAGTCAGATATAGCCATGACTCCATATGGCAAACACTGAAGGTTAACATTGCAGCTGTTGAGCATTAAAGCATGAGACACATGCTTTAAATGTCTCTACACTAAACATATATTGAAAAGTACCTTTGTAAACTTGGTTGTATGAGTTTTTTTTTGTGTGTGTGGTTTTTTGTTTTTAGGCCAGAGGGACTTGTTAGAAGGCTCCCTTATTCCTATGTGGCTTGGTTATGCATTTTTAATGTGTTGATCTTCATTAAGCCTTTTTAATTGAGTGCCTGGGGTTATATCCCTAATAGAAGGCATGGTAATCAGTATCAGATCTTTATTTTTGAGCAATGGGTTATTATTAACTAGAAGTTAGAAAATGGCAGTGAATGGTTTCTAAGTCACAGATTGCTGGGTGCTTATAGGAATAAGGGAACCTGTAACATGTTCCCACATCCTTTGGTGATATAATCCTGTATAAGAATATAAATTAGGATATAATCTTGTATAAGGAGAGTTTTCACATTATCATTCTTGTCTACAAATGGCAAGTGAAAAGCAGGGAGAAAAATCATCATTCATACCCCAGGAGTCTGTCTGATACAAGAAAATAGTAAATTTGAAGAAAGCAACTTCTGCATAGAGACTATAATGGGTTTGTACTCCAATGCCTCAATAAAGAATGAAATGTTTCTCTGTGCATATCTTCCTCAAGAACCCAGAGGAGCTGGAGATTTGTTGCTGCATTAGGTTTAAGGAGGCAAACCTGGGAGGCCAAAAAATGGAGGGGGATGGTCAAGTCTCCATGGCCTAGAGTGCTATTAATGCCTGAGATAAGAAACTCTGAATCATCATGTTAAACAATGGAGAAAGGATAGTGTTTTCTTTTGATAAGAGCTAAGTTTAGTTAGGTGGAGATAAGTTTTGCCAACTAGGTATCATACAGATAAATTAGCTAACCTAAAAAGATTGAGATTCAATCAGTTTTTTTAGCATATATTACATGAGCTGGGTGAAATCTCAAAGGAAACAAATGGTTGATAAGAAAAGAAGACCAAAGACTGAGCCCCAGGGAAAAGGAGAAGAGATGGACTCATCAAAGAGACTGACAAGAAGCAGGAAATGACACAGCACGGAGAGGAAAAAGAAGCCAAGTGAATTGTTTCAAGGGTGAGAATGATAAGATCTGTGTCCAGTGCTAATTAAGTAAATTAAGTCATGACTATGGAAAGCTATCTGATAAGCGAAATATTAATGAAGAGGGGAGCAAAAGTCTGATTGAAATGCATTTAAAGAGAATGGACGGGGAGGAATTGGACATAACAGGTAGTGGTTCTTCATATAAATCTGGAAGTGGCATTACAGCAATATCAGAAGATGAAGAAGGTGACATCTCCAGAACTTATTCATAATTTAAAGGATTTGTCCCTCTGGCCAACAATCTCCACTATAGACTATTTGATTGATTGCCTTGAACTACCTGCTGATGTGCTAACTGCCACATGGATCCCCCCTCTTCGTGCTGAGTATGTCTTGAGAACTGCACTTCTATTTCACCTTTAATGATAATGTGTTTTACACTCATTTGAACAAATACAATAAGAAAAAATAATCATCTTCTATTTCTCACCATTACTTGCTTGAAATCAAGCAGATGTTGGATCTTTCCTGGAATCTCCTGAGTCAGAACCTGTGAGAATGAATCCCTATTTCTTAAATCCCCTCTAGGATTCTGATGTCTACATCTAGGTTTGGAAAACACTGAACTTTTATTTGATATGACATTGAAGTAAACCTAATTTACATAGTGCTTTGAGCCATTTCAGAGTCTTATAGAAACAGTAGAAAAGAAACATTCATTAGAATACCCAGAAAGACCAATTAGAGTAATAGCAAAAATTGAAGTGTCTGAGAGAAATAAGTTTTTAGTAAGTACCTATTTTTAAGACCTAAGAACATCAGACATTAATTTAAATGCTATCATTATTCCTTTTTTTTTTTTGCTGTACAGGGTATCAAACTCTGGACCTTCTATGTGCAAGGCTGGCACAGCACCATTATCCTCAGTCCTATATGATTAAAGCCTAATTGTGAAGAATACTGTACATAAAGAATTATTTAAACATGAACAACAAATTATATATGCATTAAAAGTATATATGCATTAAAGTTATGTATGCATTATTCATCTGTTATCCTAATCATATGCATTAGTCAGCTGTACCAGAGGTGGGCATGTTAGGATTAGTTAATTTGATTTACTCATATCACAACGTCAATAAATGTCAATGCATCATGTTATACACCTAGTCAGCTAGGACACAATACCCAGCAGCCACAATGTCAAGGAGAATCAAGGGTTAAATCAGCTCATAGTTTTGGGGGATTCAGTCCATCATTGTTGGCTCCAACACAGAAACATCCCAGAGGAAGAGAGAAGCAGAGCAAAGATATTTAACTGATGGCAGCCAGGAAGCAATTCCTCAAGAAATCCTCAAGTAGGAGTCCTGTGGACTCTCTTAAATGAATTTGGCCTTCTTACATCTTTCAACCAGTTTTTGGTGTGTCTTTCTCATTTCTGAGATATTCTCAAAACACCTTTTGTATTGTCCCTGTAGGAAAAAATTGGTTTCTTTTAAATGGTACTAATCTCTTCACACCTTCCTTAACCCTGAATTTATACATGATTTCCTTGGGCCATACCTAAGTTTTTCGAATTGTTCTGCTATATATTTTGTCCTTATATTTTATCACTATAAATCCACCTAACAACAACCAAAAGTACCAATGCTATGTCCAAAATATTAGGCTGCTTTGTAATTTCTTCCATAAAGACAGTTAGTCCACTACCCTTAATCTCAATCTCCCAAAAAGTCTCAGGTCATAGGCAAAATGTAGGCAAACTATTTTCCAGAAAGTAGTGTGTATGCTCTTGCCAAGGACTGATCAGACCCTCGGGTACTTGTAGGGGTTCTATGGGGAATGATGAGAAACAGACAATATTCAAGTCTAGTGGACTAGGAGGCATCTGCTTTTAGTAGACAGGCTCGATAATCTCCATTGAGCTTCTTTTATTAGCCAGCAAGAAGTACAGGGGGAGAAGTAGTGTACTTTTCCTGGACTGCAATAATTTACTGCAGTAAGAATGGGACAATACAAAATAAGGAACAAGTTAATCCCCACAAAGGGAACAAGTTAATGGGCATTAAGCAATTCCCCATGCCTGGATTCCCACATTTTTTGCATTGTCCTCAGCAGATGTTATTTTGCCTTAGGAATGCTGTGATTATGAGCTTCTCCTATACAGTCAGGAAACCTGCAGCCTTCCACGTATTTTCCTATTCTTAAAGCAAGTCACACTGGCCTTGGAGCTGTGGGGGCCCTGCAGCCTGGCCCTCACCAATCTACACATATCATAGCTGGTCCTCAACATGCCCTTAGCCAATTTCTTTGTTCATTACTGATACTTCATGAGTCTACCTGGTATTATGCACAATCCTGTCTGGTCCTCTAAGCACTGAACATAATCACCTCTAAGACTTTGTTTGTAGCATTGTAGGGCATCTCTAGCTATATCGCCAAACTTTTTCAAACTCTACTGCAAACCAGTTCTAAAAGCTCTCCAAACCACATCCTCAGATATAAATCACACCAAGAACCCAGTTGTACAGTATCAATTTATATGTCAGCTTCACTGGGACATGATATCCAGTAACCACCATGACTTAATTTGGTTCAAAGTTTCAGAGGGCCGGGCGTGGTGGCTCACGGCTGTAATCCCAGCACTCGGGAGGCAGAGACAGGAGGATTGCTGAGTTCGAGGCTTGCCTGGGCTACATAGTGAGCTCAGAGCTAGCCTGAACTACAAAGCGAGACCCTGTCTCAAAAAAAAAAAAAAGTTTCAGAGGATTCAGTCTGTGGTGGTTTGGGTCCAAGGTAGAAACATCGTGGTGCAGTAAAGATGCTTATTTTATGGTAGCCAGAAAGTAGAGCCAGAGAACTGTGCAAGAGAGGACAGGGTCAGATGCCATACAAAGTACTGAAGATCATGCTTCCATAACCCATTTAGACACATCCAGAGGTGTGCTTTACTAATTCTTTGGGCATTTCTTAGCCAGGTCAAGATGGCACTTCATAATTAAGAGTCATATCTTATAAAATGATCTATACTGTTTTACTCTCATATGTAGCTATGTTAGCAATATATAGAGAATATATTTCAAAGCAATATATTTCCTAGTTTTCTGGAAATATGACAGTTTTACATCCATTAGAGCTTTGGTACAACTTTTCTACCAGCTCTAGGGTTAGATAAATCTTATCCTTTTGAGGTCAGTTCCACCAAAACAATAGTAAGAATCTGACATTTATAGATTTATAGAGAGTCAAAATCCACCAGTTTTTGGGAAGGGGACTTAGAAAAATATATTGCATATTTACCTTAACAAACTTGCTGACAGTCAACATATTTATGTCAGGGCAGAAAAACACTTCAGTCATCAAGTGATTAAAAGTTATTGTAATTGTTTTAGCTTATATTCTTAAGCCATACATCTGTACATCCAGTTATAAAAGTCACAAATGATACAATAGCTAGATGATATCCAATTACATTTTAGTACAGAGGATTTAGAAAGAAAATCGAAAGCAACACTAATTCACTGCCTCTTGACATCAGCCATTCTAATAGGATTCTCCTTCCTAGTCACCCTTACCTGATTCTGTAGACTTTTCCCAGGCCATATTTAGGGTAGAAAATTTTGGTACCAAAATTTTGTTCATTTAAATTCCAACTAGGACTTCACATGAAGGTAGAAAAAAGGAAAAAAAAAGCCATTTTCTTATGGTAATAGAAAAAGAATCATTTCATATAAAATACTGGAAAGATAAAATAGGACTGTAAAATGGTTTTTGGTGCCTTAGGGTAGTGACTATTTCCATTTAAGCAGTACACAGGAATTTCTCCCTTATCTATGGTTTCAGTTACTACAGTTAACAGGAGTCCAAAACTATTAAATGGAAAATTCCAGAAATTAGCTATACATAAGTTTAAATAACTTTTATTATAATATATTGTTATAACTGTTATAATTGTTCATTACCATTAATGTCTTACCATGCCTAACTTAGTATATGTGTTGCCAAAATGAACACTTTACTGTGCCTAAAATTTATAAGTTCAACTTAATCATAGGTATGTATGTATAGAATAAAGCATAGTATCTATAGGGTCCATGGTATGTGGTTTCAGGCATCTGCTAGAGGTCTTGGAATATGTCCCCATGAATAAGGTGTGGGAAGATGGCTGCAATGTGTATTTCAGTCTTCACTGAGAAAAGCTATCGTCACTCAGGTATACATTTTCTTAATTCAGAAATGCAAGACGGTCAGAGTATGCTTCAGGATCCAGAGGTTTAGTCACATTTTTATTGACTGTGGAAGAGACTCTAAAGACAGGAAGCAGAAAACAAAAAATGCTTTAAAGGTGGGCCGGAGGGTTAGCTCAGTGGTTCTGGAGCCTGCCTCACAAGCGCAAGGACCTGAGTTCGATCCCCGGTAACCACATATAATGCTGGGTGTGGAGACATGCCCACCAACAATCAACACCGCATACCACAATGCCGGACGTGGTGGCTCACACCTGTAATCTCAGCACTCGGGAGGCAGAGGCAGGAGGATTGCTGAGTTCGCGGCGGCTTGCCTGGGCACCATAGTGAGCTCAGGGCCAGCCTGAACTACAAAGCGACACCCTCTCTCCAAAAAAAAAAACAAAAAAAAATGCTTTAAAGGATGTCTTTTGAGGTCAGTTCATGAGTATTTATATATTTATTTCAAATATCATAACTACATACTGCATAGCAATTATACTACATGTGAAATTAGAATGTTTATGTAATAAATTAGAATGTTTATAGAACATCCCAATGTCTTTTGAAGTTTACAAACGTGATTACCCATTTTCCAGGAAAAGAGAAAGCCTTCTACTTTGGAGAAAAGACTGGGTACAACAGCTGAGAAAAGCCCCAGCAAAGGCTAGCACACACAATAAGGCCAGTTCAGGTTTGAAAGTATCAGAGTATTCTGGAGGTAGGATTGGTTGTCCAAATTGGGGTAAAGTTGAGAAAAGGTGCCTTGAAAAGTTGGCAACCTTGAGAAGGATGCATTGTTATGTTGAAAGGTCAATTGCTTCTTTAGCTCTCATGGACCTAAGTCTCTCTAGTTATACTTTTTGCAAGAGCCTAAGTGGGCAAGCCCTTCCAATTGCATTTATTTGGCTAAGGATGATAAAGCAGAGGCCATATTTGGGAGAGTTTGGATAGGAATGGTTGTAGTCAGTATGTTTTTGTAGATGAAGCCACATACAGAGATAAGGCATGAGTGACTTCAACAAATGTACTCATATAAACTGAGTGGGTGGTACGTGCCTATAATCACAGCACTCTGGGGGGCTGAGGCAAGAGCATCCAAATTTTTGGTGACATAGCAAGATATCATCTCAAAATTAAGTTGCCAATGTAATCCCAGCACTCGGGAGGCAGGGACAGGAGGATTGCTGAGTTCGCGGCGGCTTGCCTGGGCACCATAGTGAGCTCAGGGCCAGCCTGAAGTACAAAGCGAGACCCTGTCTCCAAAAAGAAAAAAAAAAATTAAGTTGCCAAACCCCAAATAAATGGAGGAGAGCTAAGAATGTAGTTCAGTGAAAAAAACCTAAGTTGAGTACCTAGAGCCACAGAAAAAGGGATATATTAATATATAAGTAATTAAATCACAATGTGTTGTTTTAACCTTATGCTAATTTATTAACATCTTTAGCAACTTCTTTTAGACACATTATGATATATAATTTCTTTAAAGTGTCCAAATTCTCTTACTGGATTGTAAATTATTTTAGGAATACACCTATTTGATTTATTTTTATTTCTTCCAGAACATCAGCATACAGAAGATAATAAATCCATGTTTTGTAGTGATTTTAGATTAGTAATATCTTCATAACTTGATAAATTAGTAAGATATTTCAACTGAGGCATTAGGAAGGAAATTTCCTAGTTAAAATTGTATAAATGATTAATATTAAACATTTTAAGGAGGAAAGTATACTTGAGAATTTGGAGTAACTGGTGGAAGACAAATGAAAGATATATGAAGTGTCACAATGAGTCAAAAACCATAAGGAACAATTTTGCTCAAGATATGAAGTCACAGCCTACAAAAGTTTCAGAAAAAAAAAATTCAGCCAAATTAAAGCACAGAAATCATACTGTGAATCTGGAATGAAGGAAAAGTTACTGATATTTGCAAAAGTATGCTCCCTTCATTGAGTAAAATACCAGAGATAAAATCAGGTTAAATTGGTTTTTATTACAATTACATTTAAAAATTTTAAAATTCATCATCACATTTTATATGCACACATACTTTTACATATATATCTGTAAAATTTATAGTATAAATATATTGTTCATGTTTATATTATATAAATGACTGCAACTTTTGGTCATACTTAATTCTAAAGTAATGATTTATCTTGGAGCGATCAAAATTCTATTCATTTTCACCTTACAAAACACTGGAAAGAATTTATTATTTTCTTTCTCAGTTTCATTTTGATCTCATAGAATATGCATTCTCGGTTTTAGTCAACAAAATTTCTACAAATATACTGAATTTCTACTTCCTAATCTATGTCAAGATTTTTATTTTCCTAGTGGCTATTTTTACAGAATTCATTTTTATTTCTATGTGACCAGCAGAACCCCATTGGTCAAGTTCAATAACATCATTAGGAGGGAATTATAGGGAGCAATTTGGGTCAGTCCTTTTGTTGGAAGAGAAATATTAACACTCAGCTCTTGCTGTCAATGTCAGATTCCAGGTAGGAGGGAACTGCTCATTCTGAAGGAGTGTTAAGTCTTTTAGTTCTCTCAGTCACTTGGTAAATTATCTTTTATTTTCCAGAATAAGGCCTTAGAAATTTTGAGGGATAATGTTTTAAAGGCATAAAAATGATAAAGAATTCTACTGCACGATGATTCCCTTTAAATTTTATTTTAGTATAGATTATGAATATATATGTATGAGGGTATTTATTAAACTTGAGTCATTTATAGAAAAGATCCCAATGTTACGTGAAGCAAATCATATACACAAGCCCCAAACCCAAAAGCCAGGGGCAGAAGTTTCAGGTTTTTTTTTAATTGAATTCTTTATTGGTATAATTTATATACATCTCAAAATCACATATAACATTGGGAAATTTGTACCAGTATATGCCACAAGTTAATTCTCATTTTTACCCATATCCCTACCCACTCCCCCTCCTCCCCCCTTTACACATGCTCTTTTATTTTCTTTCTGTATCATATTTATTCCTTCCCCTTATCACATTCCCACACCAAGTTTCCTATAGAAATATTCCACTCTACAAAAGCTGTCCTACTTTCTAGAACTCATTTACATCTACAGGTGTTCATGCCAAAGAGAAGATCCAGGAATTGTCTGTCTGTGATCTATTGATTTCACTTATTAGTATATCCTCCAGATGTCTACATTTGCACCTAAATGGATCGATCTTGTTATTCTTTATGGTAGAGTAATACTCCATTTTGTAAAAAAAAAAAACACATCTTCTTTATCCACTCTCCAGTTGATGGACATTTGGGTTGTTTCCAAGATTGAGCTATCATGAACTGAGCTGCTATGAACAAGGGTGTACATCTGTCTTTCCAATGTGAGTTTTTAAGTTCTTTTGGGTATATTCCTAGCAGGGGTATAGCAGGGTCAAATGGGACC
>PVIC010010749.1:0-41594 GCA_004025085.1 Thryonomys swinderianus
GTCCGGGTGCCGCGGAGACGCCCGCGCAGCGCGAAGGCCCCGAGGAACCTAGTCCGCGGGGGAGCGCACCGCACTGGGGCATGCGCAGTGAGGAGCGTGGTTTGGAAGAGGAGTAAGATCCCAAACATAGCACCGCTGTGGTCGGGTCGTAGTGAGCGTTGCCCCGCCTGGGTCAGCACGCTGGGGATTAATCTGTCCGTATTCATGGAAAAGGTCGTGCGTGGACCTCTAAGACACGGGGTCGGGGGGCGTGACCTTCACACCTCGCCAGAAAGACAAAGAGGGCAGTGCGGAAACCAGACCGTGCACAAAGGGTCCGCTCACCGCGGTCTCCCAAGATCTAAGACTGCAGAGTGGCGAGTCGTCCGCCCGGCAGGAGGCTGCTGCCCGCAGTGCAGGCCGCTGTGACCTCGCGTGTGGGACGGCGCAGGTGAGAGCTCCGCTCAGCTCCTGGTCCCTTTGCGGGCCGAAGCCCTCCCGAGCAGGGTGCTTCGCCGGTGTAGCAGGAAGCTGGGAGGTTGATCCCTAAACCATTGAATTGACTGCGACTGCTCTTTCCACCCCGGGCGCCGTGCGCGGCTGTACAGCTGTGAGTCTCCTCCGACCCAGGATGATGGATGGAAGGCGACAGCCCGAAGTGAAGTTCCGAGCTCCCAGCCGGTCAGTGGATTTCACAAGTACAATGTTGCGAGAGTCATTTATCAGAAGTGTGAGCCCAGAGGTTCGGATGTTTAAGGATGTGGCTTTTAGACACATTGCTTGGAGAAATAACTCACAGAAGATTAGCGAAGGGAGAACTTTGCTAGCTGGCAGCTCGTGGCCTCATTGGGTAATCTTTGATCTGTGTGATGAAGGAATTGGGGTGCGGAGAGGTATCCATGGACATTCTTGCTGTTTCCATGCCAGGAGGGCTTCTTGCCGTAGATTGCCTGACCTTGAAGCACAGGGTGACCTCTACTTTCCTAAATCAGCACCTAAAGGTTTAATAGAATAGTACCTATGATCAGAAACTACTCTGAATGTTTAAAATCTTTAAAATGTTGATACACATGCATTGCCAGTAAGCCCCCCCCCCCCCCCGGAGTGTGCTCAGCTCCTCACTGCCGCTTTCGGAGGCAGGTCTGCAGCTCTTCTTGCACGAGTCTCTTCAGTGGTGTTGTCATGGCTGCCTCAGGGACCCGGCCTGACCGCCATGCTTCCCTTGCACGGTTATTTCCAGGCCGAGAGAGCTAGAAACCACGGGGGCCAGACGGGGAGGGTGAAGCGGGCGGAGACACACGGCCCTGCTTGCCGGAAGGAGCCCGCCCTGCCCCGAGCGCGGTGAGCAACCCGCTCCCTGTTCGGATCCCTCATCGGGCATCGGAAGGGGCTCAGCGCTGCTTCCCGAAGTGGCAAGGATGGTGGGATAAGCACATTGAAATACAAGAGAATATTTTTTAGGGACTTTTGTCTTTCCTAAAACAATTTTTAAAAATGAAGCATTTGCCATATGTATTTTGAATGCCCCTTGTGTGCAGGTGTGTATAAAGGAGTTAAAAATCTTAAAAAGGGACTCTAGAAATGCCTTTCTACAAAGATTACTTTTTTCTTTGTTTGCCTAATTCTGTACGATTGGAGCTGAATAATCCTTTTGAAAATCAGTATTAGATTAAATCCTTTCAATGCAGTGACTATAATGTCAGTGACAGTTGCACTTTTTAAATAATACACTCATATCCTCCACTGGGGAGCAAAATTAAATCATTGTTTGTGATGCCATTTGCATTTTTATTGTAAATTCCAAACATTGGCTTTGAGAGGACATTTGATATTCATTTTGGGGCAGAGATCTAAGCTCATATCTTACTTCCTGAACAGACACGGCAGCTGCCATGGCATGGGTAAGCACATGGTTCATAGGTTCAAAAGTGGCTTTTCTTCCCCTGTAATAACTGTGGAAAGCACCTTTCAAACATGGATCTACACACCTCCTTCCTTACAACTGTGGTTGGTGTTGCTTCTCCTGACGGAACATTACAGTCCCACAAGGCAGGTAAGACTTGGATTTGAGGAAAACTTTAAGCCATCGGCTCAGCCATCACATCCAACTTGGAAAGTTAGATTGTCCCAAAGCACGGGCTGCTGCTTCCCAGGCAGCCGGTCCAGGCCGGCCGGAGCTGCGCTGGGTCCCGGAAGCCGCGGGCGGCTGTGCAGGGCTGCACCTCGAGGGGGCGGTCCCGTGACGTGGTTTGGGGGTGGGTCTCTCCTTGTTTCCCCCAAACACACGACACATACCCATGTCCCTTTCTGTCTTGCTCGTGTCTCACTGCCCCAAGCCCTGGCATCCCTGCTTTCTGAGACACAAATGGATGAGTGTATGGACTCCTTTCTTGCCATTGCTTAACAATATACAAGGAGCCACTTCTTAAAAATTGGTTCAATCTTTTACACGTGTGACATTCTCTATCATTTTATGACACGTGAAATCAATATCATCATTTCTGTCTTGGGCAGAAGCTGTACTCGGAGAGGCCAGGTGACTTACTCAGAGCTCAGATTTGTTTTTCTGCAATCATCTTTGTCCCAAGTCCCCTAATTTTTGTTTTTTTGTTAAACCACACACTCACCTCCAGGGCTTCTGCTCGTTTGCTGTCATGTAGGAAGATAACATGTTTCTGATTAAAAAAAAAAAGACATTCAGCATAGGAAATAATGTAGGTAGAGAGTATTCCCAATTTCCTGCTTTTTATTGGGCTGGCTTTTATCTGGGCACTAAAAGGTTAGGAAAATTAGATGTCAGTCTTGAAAGCAGTAAATTAGATTAAAGTCCTAATGAGCCCAGAGAAGAGACAGGCACTGGGACAGAGCCGCATTCTCTCTCCTATCTTCATGCTGCTCTCTGATGCCTAAGCGTTAGGCCAGGGCTAGGTTGCTGTCAAGTTAGACTAGGAAAGGAAGGACAGGTACGGAAGTCTGCACCCCGGGCCCAGCCCGTGGGCTGCTGGGAGGAGTCTCCTGAGCAGAACCCGCCGCTTTGCTGCCTCGCCACCTTAGCCCTTCACCTCCTGTACTGTGCAAACTCTGCTCGTGTTCATGTCTGTTCTGTTTGTCTGTGGCCTTGGAAACTCTGGCGTTTGCGTAGGTTGGCACAATGCTACATTGGACTAGTTATAGTAATAACCATCGCAACGGGCATTTAATGAGCCCTTGGGACGTCTGGGTCTGGTGCCGAGTGCCGGAGAGGATTGTATCTCCTCTCACCCGCACACAAGTGCCCTGAGAGGCAGGGAGAAGGACTGCTGACGGCTGTGAAGGAGAAGGCGAGATAACACTGGGGAATTTAATGACTTGTCTGCGGTTTCACAGCTGCTAAGTAATTTGTCCGAAGTCACCGATAGTGAATGATGAACCTTAATTCAAACTCCTCTGACTTCATATTCTTTCACTTAACCCTAGTCCACAGTAAATTTCCATTATCGGATATACCATTTGTCACGTATTAATTGCTTAATAAATGCTTTTTGAATTGAAAAATAAGGCTGTGTTCTCTAGGCACAAACTAGGCTTAAAACTGGCGGACAGAGGTTCGAATTACATTTACCTGCTTGTGGTTGTCTCACTGCGGTAGCTCATGCCATCTCTCTGGTTTCCGTTTTCTTCCTTTGTAGAATGAAAAGGAAATAGTTCAACAAGCTCTCCAATCTCTTCTGAGCTTTGATGAATAAAACCAGAAGTGGTGACTAGGAAAATAATTCAAAACTGCTAGCTGATGGAACACAGTTATTGGGCAAATAGCTATTGCATTATTCCAGTTGATCTTTGCTTCGGCCATCGTAGTATAATTCCATTTAGATTCAATCTAGATGCACTTTTTTTTGTAGGGCTTCTCGCATTTTTCAGAATGTTTGAAAAACAAAATGCATGGAGGCTTCTAGCCCTGAGTTTGCGAGTCTGAACTATACATAAGATGATGAGTATGAGCTTGACTTTGATTACCATAGAGCTGGGGGATGCCATAAAAACCTATAAAATTGAACTTGATATGAACCATGACAGGCTTCCTAATGTGTGGATGCTTTGCTGTTCAAGTATATTCTTTCTCTGTATTATACAAAATGTGGATAAAGTGATAAGTGAGTTTAAAAATGATCGTATAAGTGAAGTGTACTGTCACGCTAAAAAGTATTTTGCCCCAGGGAGACTAAAAATGTAATGCAGCCTCATTTCCTTCCTTTTAAGTGTTCTTGGGGCTACCTAGGGGTGCTGTTGATGGGATGATTTGTTTGTTGTTTGCTAAATTGCAATAATCTCAGTCTGATTTTTGTTGTGCATTGAGGAATCGTTATCCAAAAGGGGGGTTTTCAAGAGGCAGAAATACAGTCAGAGGGTTTGAAAAAGAAGAAACAGGGAAAAAAATGAGGTAGAGAAACAGGAAGGAGGGAGGAAGGAGCAATGGAAGGAAGTGGATGACTCACAAGCTGCTGTCAATACTTGAAACAGTTTAAAGGCTACCGGGCCCGCTGTAGGCCCCAAGGGCAGCGAATGTTATAAGCCGTGAGCTGATGGCAGTGCCAGTGGTCTCCTGTAGCCACTCGGGGACCCCAGTCCTGCTGCTGCCTCTTCCCAGGCTTGGCAAGCTGACTGTCTAGCACGGCCCTTTGGCTTTCTCAGTGCAGTGGCTGATCCGTCCGTGCAGGCAGCTGTCACCCCGGAACATTGAGGGCATACTCTCCGGACACTTCTATCATATGTTTTTCTCGTTTGCTGGGTTAGTGTTTAACCAGAGAAGAAAAAACACGTAAGCCTGCATGACTAGCCTCTCTAGTTGCGTTAGTCAGTCTTGCGCCACTGGGACAAAGTCCCTGAGACGACTAACTCATAATGAGGAAAGGTTTACTCTGGCCCGGGGGTTCAGTCCGTGGTCAGTTGGATTTGTTGGATTTTGGGCTTGTGACCAGTCAGCCGTCCTGGAAGGGAGCACACAGTGGCCGCACTGCTCACGTGACGGGAGCTGTCGAACAGAGGGGCCTGTCTCACCTCACGGGACTCACCCTTCCGCTGGGCCATCTCCTCAAGGCTCCACAGGCTGCTGCTCAGACCTTCACCGCATGGGCCTGTGGGGCCTAGTGAAGACCTGCAACCCCCCACTCTCTGAATGGGGATCAGCCTTTGAGGGCTGCTTCAGCTCAGGCGTGCAATCTTTTGTGTTTCTTTTCTAGTGCGAATTGATGACCTGATAAAATGTGGTGTTTCTGCACAACGGAGAGCTACCTTGCCAGAAGGAAGGATAAATTAGAGTCCTTTGCAGGAAAAGGATGCAGCTTGACGTCATAGTGCTCAGTGGAATAAATCAGAAGCGCAAGTTTAAATGCTCAGTTTCTCTCACATGGGAAACCCAAAGCATAAGTAAGATAATGCAAAACACAAGATCGACGGTGGGAAGTGCGGAGGTAGCCCTTTGGCAGAGGGAAAAGGGGCAACAGATGGAAGGAGCAAAGGAACAGGGGAGTAAAAAGAAAAAACGAGATATGTCCATGTACCAACTTCCCACAATGCATGTGACTGGCACGCGGTGCAGACTGGGAAGAACAGCAAACTCTCACGAGGAATAACGGAACGAGAAGTGAACACGGTCTGCCTGCCTGATGGGGTGAAGGAAAACGGGCCTTGGAGGCAACTTCCCAACTTCCCCAGTCTCTCCTAACTGTGAAATATTTGCCAGCTGCTTCTGTCCTCCTTGGGCAAATCGGTAATCTCTTTGACCAAATCCTACAGAGGGAGTGACACTATATGTGTGTGTGTATGTGTGTGTGTGTGTGTGTGTGTGTGTGTGTGTATAGATAACAGTTCCAAGCTCATAGCATGTGTTCAGTATTTTATGCTCATTACTGATTTGATTTTGCATGCCTCTGTTACCTGAAGGTTGAAGCTCTTGTTCCTATGTAAGAGCGCCTCCCATTGGACTGTCCAGTATGTGACCCGCCTCCTCAGTGGCACGGCATTGGCCCACTGTGGAAGAACAAATCTGGAAGCTTTCAGATTCAGGGCTAAATAACCATGGTGCAGTTAGAGTCTGCACTGGGGCAGGGTTACATTAAAGTGGCAGTTTTCAAAAATAATAATGTTTGATATAGGTTTAATTTGTTAACAGTTTCAGTCAGTGTATATTATGGAGCCTTTCCTCTCCTGCTGTAATATAGCAGAGTAGTTTATTGAAAGCTCACTTATGAAATTTTTGGTCTAATATTCTCCAGTACAAATCTTCCAGACTCCAGTGAGGATAGTGCCAATAAGAGCGCTAGCAACCACAAGCAAATAACCTTTATATTTTTAGCAATATCTCATAAAATGATTCCATCTGAACAACTGTTAAATTTCATTCCTTTGTTTCCACTGCAACATCTGAAAAAAAAATTCTGCTGGTCAGGATATTATCTGCAAGTATTTAAAAGCAAATGATGATATTGGGGCAATTTAATTTACATAATTGACCACTGATCACGGAAGGAAGACTAATCATGGATGAGATAGAATAAAGTGCTCTGTGCTTCATTCCTGAGCCATGACCTAGGACAGCTGGGGCCACATCCTTAGCTCGCTCACGCTGGCTGCAGTAGGTCTGGAGATGGTTAGGCCTTTGGGTGTCTGGGTCCTGAGAACCGAGCAGAAAGGCCTGGTATCCACACCAGCACCCTGTGTGGTTGTAGGTACTTCCAGGGCCCCGGGTCCTGGTAGTCTCTGAGACGGCCACACAGTCCTCATCAGGCAGTCACCGATTCACTTTGTGGCAGCGTGCGGAGGTGAGTGGGCCGAGGTCTCTGATGCGCCTGTGAAAATGCTGCTTTGAGATCAGAGATGGGTGCGGATACTCAAGCTTTAAACCCCTTGGTTGTGCAGACAAATCCTGCTTTAATTTTGAGTGTGTTACTCTGTAGTCTCTCTCTTAAAGCAGCCTCCCAAAATAGTTTAATTTTCTTAAAAGTTGAAAGGTTAGAACTGTTTCGCTTTTAATCATAGTTGGGGGGTTAATGTGTTCCAAGTTAAATTTAGAACATAAAATAGTTTACTGCATAAAATAGTTTAAAAATCTTAGTACCTAGACTCTAGATCTTACAGAATTTCTGAGAGTCTCCTATTTAGGCCTAACCAATAAAAGTGAATTAATCACAAACATCAATAATACAATGTTAGCAGAGCCCATTTCTCTCTGAGGAAGATAAAACAAAGTCCTCCTTCAGCACAGAATCCTTTTGATAATATTTTTACTCAACTTTACATACTTGTCATTTTGTGTAACTTCACAACCCAAGGGGCTGGAGTAGCAGACCGTGAAGGAAATAGATGAAAAGCATGGATTAAAAACAGACCTACGTAGCCAAGTAAAAAGTAATTGTGATGATCAGACATGGCTGAACAAAGGCAGATGCAACTTATTGAACACAGCGCGGCACTTTGGGCATCCGATTTAGGGGCATAATGATCAAACGCTCAGCTTGGCTCTAAGAATTTCCCTTGCAGGGGGAAGTTACAAAATTGCTAATTAGAACATCAATTGGTCCTTTATATCTTATAGAATAAAAAGTATATAAAGTAAAAACAGCATCAGTTGTCCTTTTATATCATAAAGTAAAATAAAGGATGTTTCACTGAGATAGCATTGAGTTAAAATCAATATGCTTCTTTAAGTAAGACTTTATAATATCGGAGGCTGTGAGGCTAAGAGCACAAGGTTTAGAGTTGATCGCTTAGATGTAAAATACTTAAGTGTAATTAATTCACATTTTAAAGGCTCTCAGTTTGATGCATTTTGATCAGCATTAAGATAACGAACATCAATCCTGAAAATTTCCTTGCAGCCCTTGTGAATCCATGCTTCCCATACTAATCTTTCTTCTAAGGTAGCCACCAGTCATAACGTATCTGTTATTTATTGGCCCCAAATCTCTCCCTTAGCTCATTTTGAGATTCATCCATGTTGTTTATATCAGTTTTAAGCCTTGTATGTTTTCCCAAGTGTCTTCCACTGTATGTGACAATGTTTATTCATCTGCCCATTGATAAATATTTGATCATTTCTAAATTTTTGGCTGTTGCCATTAAAACTTCCATGAACCTTCCTATTAGTCTTTGTGTGATCATGCTAAATGGCATATGTATTTGGGATCACTGGATTTAAATTTTTCATTGAATTCTTTATTGGTACATTTAATATATAGCTCACAATCACACAACATTGGGGGATTTGTACCAGTATATGACACAAGTTCTCATTTTTACCCCCATCCCTACCCACCCACACTCCCACTATACATGTTCTTTTATTCTCTTTTGCAATCATATTTATTCCTTCCCCTCATTATGTTCCCACACCAAATTCCCTTTAGATATTTCCTATTTTACAAAAACTATCATACATTCTAGAACTCATTTACATCTAGAGGTTCTCATACCAAAGAAAAGATACGGTATTTGCATATCTGTGATCTATTTATTTCATTTATTAGTGTGTCCTCCAGGTGTCTCCATTTGCACATAAATGAATGAATTGTATCATTCTTTATGGCAGAGTAATACTCCATTTTATAAAAAAAAACATCTTTATCCAGGCTCCAGTTGATGGGCATTAGGGTTGTTTCCAAGACTGGGCTATCATGAAATGAGCTGCTATGAACAAAGGTGCACATCTGTCTTTCCAATACGATTTATTTTATTTATTTATTTATTTATTTATTTATTTATTTATTTATTTATTTTTTGCTTTTTGGAGACAGGGTCTCGCTTTGTAGTTCAGGCTGGCCCTGAGCTCACTATGGTGCCCAGGCAAGCCGCCGCGAACTCAGCAATCCTCCTGTCTCTGCCTCCCGAGTGCTGGGATGACAGGCATGAGCCACCACGCCCGGCATTGTGGTATGCGGTGTTGATTGCTGGTGGGCGTGAGTCTCCACGCCCAGCATTGTATGTGGTTTCCGGGGATTGAACTCAGGACCTTGCGCTTGCGAGGCAGGCACCGGAACCACTGAGCTAACCCTCCGGCCCTCCAATACGATTTTTAAAATTCCTTTGAGTATATTCCTAAAAAGGTGATAGCAGGTCGAATGGGACCTCTAGTCCTAGTTTTCTGAGGAATCACCACACAGATCTCCACAATGGTTGCACAAGTCTACTATCCCACCAACAGTAGAGAAGGGTTTCTTTCTCCCTGCAGCCTTGTCAGCATTTATTGTTGGTTGATTGCACAATAGCAGCCATTCTTTGTGGCATGAGATGAAATCTCAGTGTTGTTTTCATCTGCATCTCTCGAATGACCAGAGATGTTGATATTCTTCTTGGCTGCTTTGACTTCTGCCTCTGAGAAGTGTCTGTTCATTTCAGAGGCCCATTTTTAAATTGGGTCTTTAAACTTGGTACTGGCAAAGTAACAGACCCAAGGACCAGTGGAATAGATTAGAAGATCCAGAAACAACTCTGGATACACTAAGCCACCTTTATCTTTGACAAAGGAACCAAACATCCTCAATGGAGGAAAGACAGCCTCTTTAACAAATGGTTCTGGAAAAACTGGGCTTTAACCTGCCAAAAACTAAAGCTAGACCTATCTCTTTCACCATGTACAAAACTAAATTCACAATGGATTCGAGATTTAAACATTAAAACAGAAACAATAAGCCTGCTGGAAAGCAGGTTAGGTAAAACTCTTGGAGACATTGGCTTGGGCAGAGATTTTATAATAAAACCTCTATAGCACAGGAACTAGCAGAAAGAATCAACAAATGGGATCTCATCCTACTAAAAAGCTTCTGCACAACAAAAGAAACTACTGGCACCACTAAAAGACAACCAACAACATGGGAAAAAGTCTTTACTAGCTGTCAGACAAAGGGCTACTATCTATAATATATAAAGAACTTAAATCAGTCTCCCCAAGTTTAAAGACCCAATTCAAAAATGGATTTAAATATTTGTAGTACCACCTACTTGTTTATGACATTGGAAGTCATGTGACCTGCTACACACTATCAAAGGCACATATTTTTAGAAGGGTTAAATAAGATTCATGTCAAGTCATTTCCATTGTGCTTAACTTATAGTAACATTCAAAATCTCAGCTGCAGTTATTTTTAACTTTAGTGATTTTATGTTCAGCAAATTTCAGTTTTGAAATTTCTAAGCTTTACTTATGAGACAAATCCATTCAGGTGAAAAATGTTTATTCAGTCATGCTAGGTAATAGAGGGTCAAATAAACACCCTGTAATGAAGAAACATATTCCCTTGCAGCCTAAGGTTTGCACATGATTCTCGACTAACTGTGCACAAAGACTGATGGAGAGTAAGCCTTTGAAATGATAGACTGAAGCACAATTTCAGTTTCTAGCAGAATTCTTGTCTAGTGAATTGCAGAATGTGTAACAAATTGAAGCCTGGTTAATGCTGACTCTCCACTGGCAGATGAGGAGCCCATGGTAGAAGAGCTCTGATAGGAGCTGCTGCGTTAGTTGGGCAGTAACGGAGGGGTGGCCTAAAGGGTGAGAGCTGCAGACGCTTTCCTTACTGGCCACCCTGCTCTGGGCACATCACATAACCTTGGTGCCACTTCAAACACTCGGGGTCCCGCTCAGGTATTTTGCAGTCTGTGGTCCATGGTGTGATACTTCCTCTACCATTTGGGCATTCCCTGAGGACCTAAACATTGAGTTAAAATCTATTAAGCCCACAGAGAAGTTTTACAACTGCATAAGGAGATATGTGGCCTTTTCATGCCTTTGTGAAAGACTCTTCAGTGTGTGTCTAGAGCCAGCACTCTTATACCTTTGGTCTGATGGGCGATGGTCAGCCCGGTGTCATGGAGGCAGTGCTGAGCTCCAAGGATGTCTGTCGCCACTACCAGGACCACACAGGGCTGCCGTGTCCTCCAGTCGGGCTGGATGCAGGCTGTCACTGGGGGCCCATGTTCAAAGACAGGCTCCTACATGGAGACAATGTTTGAAACCCAAATCCTGTACAGACTCGAGGGAAGGGTGAATTTTCTCCTACTTAGACTTTAGTAGTAGTACTGCCTGGGACTGTGTTTTTTTCTTTGTGTTGTATTTGATAAAATCAGCTGTAGCGCCACACTTCAGTTGTCATCTGCTTTCTATTCTGCAGCGAGCAGCTGGTTGACCAGATGCCAGTGAGCAATTGCTGTCCAGTCACTACCCCATTCTCAAGCTATTCTGTCCAGACCCTCATTTGAGTTGGTCATGTTTGTTTATATGCATAGCTGCTTTTCCCTGAGTAATATTCAAAGTGCTGACCACATCACAGGAAAGCAATGACTTAGAAATACTGCAGTGGTCATAAATTCTGATATCATGTAGTATAGACTTCAGCTTTTGTGTGGTCTTTTGTCTGTTTCAGAGTTGTGCATGAAGAGGCAACAGTGTTTTCAACCAGTTAAGAGCCCCGTCCCCTCCCCAGCATCATCTCCTTGTATTCTGGAAGTGATTGTTTTTTGGACAGGAATTGCTGCTATATCCTTTCCATTAAAATCTGTTCTTTCCTTTCGGGATTCACAGAGGTAGAGGGAGCTTAGTTGGTATTGCTTTATTTGGATCTTTTTGCCTTTTTACAGAATGTTTTCTTTCCTTTCTGCCCTAAGAAAGTAATGTTGGGTTGGTGCTGACTTTTTACGTCTGCATTTAGCCTGTTCAGTGAGTCTGCTGGGATGGTGCAGTGTATTGACTTCAGCTTGCAACCATCAAAAAAGCAATCAGCTTTTCCTACTGAGCTCAGAGAATATTCCCCCTCGGTGGGCCACTCCTCACAGCACATGGGATGCGTGGGAATTTCTTCCCTTCAGTGAGTCACCAGAACGTGTCTCTCAACCAAACTCAACATTTGATCATCTTTGTTGGAAAAGCTGTGAAAGCCTCATTCTGTGCAGCCTCAGAAAAATGCTGTACTTTCCATTGTTCAAAAAGAAAACCAGATTTGCACAGGCAATGATGTCCGTTGTTGATTTAATTTCAGTATTTCTAGTTTAGTGATCGTATTTTTTGGCTATTACTGTCAAAAGTATAAATTATCCAACATTTGTGTCTGGGATATTATTTCACTTCTGTGTTATCCAAGTTGACTGGCGCATGGTAAAAAATTAATTTGCCTCTTGCTTTCTCATTGCTTTACAATGTTTGCAGAATGTAAATGACTATTAAAATGAGTGTGCAATGTTCACGATTGGGGTGGTCCTGCAAAGTTTTCAAGGAAACTTGACGTGACCTTCTGACTTTCATCCTCACCCTCCTAGAAGGTCAGAGTGGTTCCCCTTCACGTGTCTGGGGACGCACATGAGTATTTTAAACAGTTCCATGACATGTGGAAATTTCGCTAGACTCTATGCTTGCAGGATAGAGATCCCAGGGCCATTGTAGCCAAGGGGATCTTTGTCCCAACTGCCTTACCTGACATCATTTATTCCGTATTCTTTCATTCAAAGCTATGATTATCAATCGGCAGGAATGGTCTATTCTAAAGTTTTTGTTGTAGGGGTCTTGTTTTGTTTGTTGAACGTGGCTGTAAAACAAGAGAGGCTGTGGGGTGGTTTTCCCAAACAACACTGGGTTCCTCAGGACAGACTGGAGAGGCGCATTGTCTGAACTGAAGCCAGTGCCACTCATACTGTGGCTTCCAGCGACCATGGAGACCTTGTGGTGGAAACCATGTTCCCATGGTCCATGGCAGGGCCGGAGTGAACCAGGGGCAGAGGGAAAGGTCTCCTCAGGGGAACAGTCTCTGCCTTGCCTCTGACCAGCTTGCTTCCTTCGTGAGCTCACCTTTAAGACACACCCCGATTTGTCCATCGCCTCCATGCCAACTGGTCGCCTTTCTCCTGGTCCTCTGGCTGCTGCCACAGCTGTGTGCACAGGCCCGAGCCCGGCTCCCTTGCTAAGCCACCATCGCTGGTCCCTGCCCTGGCCCGTGCTCCCCACCTTTACCGGCTGAGGCCTCGCAAGCTTTCAGACGCTCAGTTCTAGTCTAGCTCCTCTGATATGTGTGTCCCTCAGGGCTGCACTGTCCCTTCATTTAGCACGTTTTCCTGCACTCTGCTTTCTCAACTGGGCCTTCACCCCTCAGGTAGCTTTCTGGTAATACAGACAAGAGAAGTTAGGAAAGACACAGGAGCCGTCGAATAGCGTGATGTCGTGAAGACTGCACTGCCATTGGGCCTTAACGCTACTTGGCACCGCTAAGTGCTCTGAAGGTCTGTGAAGGGATCCACACATGCCACTTGCTGTCTGTCCCTCTTCAGCACTGATGGAGACTTGGTCATACGCCTAATAGCGCATTAGATTCAGGAGTTTTGTCTTTTTTTAAAGCATACGTTCACTTTCTCAGTGTCAACCACCTTTAGGAGTTAATAAAATAATGGAAACGAGGACGAAACGGCCAAATGATTGCCCTATCTATTATGTGGTCTATATATTTGTGGTAACAGGCATCTGTCCTGGTTCTCCCTGCGCTTCCTCTTCCTGTCTACTGTTGGTGCTGAAGAGGAAGCTGTCAAGCAGAACATCATCCTTGATCGGCGATTCGCAAGATGACTGAGCATTCCGTGGGGCATCCCAGAGCGAAAGGGAATTCCAGGAAGACACAAGAGGTTGTGCTGGGGAACAGGGATGCGAAACGCAGGATGGAGAAAGCTGGGGTGTACCCGCAGCCAGCCCAGTTAGCCGCGTTGTGGCAGAAGCCATCTACACCAGAAGCCAGAGCCCTGAAGGTGAAAGCTTTTCCAGTGAAACGCGGCTCACTGCATCCCCATGAAAATGCACAGTCTTTCTGTCACAGTGTCTGGGAAATAGCTCTCCGATGACCAGAGAGGCCGATTTCCGCGCAGAGCTCCCCCAGGCGGCGCCCTGCTGCTGCGCGCCCTGAGCAGAACGCGGAAAGCGCCATCAGGCGTTGCGTGGCAGACACGGCCACGTGTAAAGCGGCTACCCGTGGGCCGGGGTTCTCCTCACTCAGAGTTTTTATTTAGTAGCAACCCATTTTGCTTGCAATATGGTCCATAGTTGCCTGTGTTTGAAGGAACACACAGGAGTTTGCAAAGTGGGCGAAAACATTAGGCAGCAGATGGAAAGAGTATGTCTGCCTGGTCAGTGGGAAGGTTTGAAATTTTTCATGTGCAACTAACAGACTTAATCTCTCCCTTTCCTCTTGTCCTTGGACTAAGAGGACCAAGGGCCCATTGCTTCTTTCTCTGGGATGTGCTTAGTCTTTGGGGTTGGACAAAATGGAGACAAAAGTCAGTATGTGAACAGTGACGTCCAGAGCATAGACAACTAGGATTGTGATAGGACAGCCTCAGAGCGCAGATTTGCGTGATGGCTGCAGAAAGGAGGAGCTGAGGATTGATTTCAACCTTGTGGTTCAGAGCCCAAAATGTTACAGCCCACTCTTGAGTAGGTAGGCTTTATTCTGGTCACAAATCTATTATTTTGATCGCCCCTTACCTAAGAGCAAAACCATAGTTTCACGAAAATATAAAGATGTTTTACTTCTAAAATCCCATTTTCAAACTAATTTGCAAGGCCACCACTGTCAGAATAGCAGTTACCCATGATATTCGCATGTGTTCCATGTTGATACAACTAATTCACAAATATTTTATTTTCAAACACTATAGCACTCAGTGAAATCCTATATTTTTACAATATAAATCATTTTAAAATAGTGTTTATTATATACTAAAATTAATTTTTATAAACTCAAAACTATGTTAAATGTAAGAGAGATTTGCCCATGTTTGGTATACCTAAGGGAAGAAAGCCAGTGCTTGTATAAGCAACAGCTGTTTAGAATAGGGTCCCGCTGGACAAATCACTCAAAACACCTTGAAGGTAGGAAGCCAAGCAGCCAAAACTAGGGTGGGAGTGAGAGGCAGCATTTGTTCTTTTGAGAAGACAAATTGAAATTTGCCAGAACTGGTCACTTAGTATTTCAACAGTCATTGAGTCTATTTCTTCATTTTCTCTTTTGGCACTTAAAAATATCTTGTATATACAACTCTGTGTATAAGTACTCAGAAGAAATGCTTTTTTAAAACATTTTTATATTTGGGGGTATAGGACAAAAAAATCAAACATCATAATCTTACGGTAGTTTAAGTGGCATACTTCAAGCTATCAATAATGTAAAATATAGGTTCCTTCTCTCTTTTTTCAGGTTTCTTCATTATCAGTCTTGTAACATTCTAAAATTTTAACTTACTATCAATGCACTGAAGTGATTCTTCCCCTGGGTTATTTACTATCTGAACGCAGCACTTCGTGGAATTTTCAGGGCCCTGAGGAGTTCTCAGACGGAAACCTTCTAAATAATGCAAAATTCAGTGAGCCAGGTGTGTGAGTTCTGACCTTCCCCCGCAGCCTCGGAATCCCAGTTAGATCAGAGCCTGCCTGGTGGACCGAGGCAGGAGGTATGCAGTCGTTAGCTAGAGATTATTCTCCTGCAGGACTTGATGCTCTGCTGAGCAAACGCAGACTGGGTCTGTGGCGTTGCTGGCCAGCTGCCGTCTGATTTCTAAGAGGTTCTGTGTGCTCAGTGCTTGGAGGGGAAAAAGTGTGACCATCAAGTAAGTTGTTGGAAATGCACTATGTGTGGTCATGACAATAGGGGCAAACCATGATCTTTCTAAGAACTTGTGCTATTGCCTTCCGTGTATATGTTCTGCTCTCATATCATTGAGTATGAAATAAGACATCTAGAGCAGTGCTTTGTAAAGAGATGCACATCATCAGCTTGAAAAAGATCTTGGCTACTTGTGAAACACAGGATTCCGGGCATGGATTTATTTTAACAGACTCTAAGACCTGGACTTGACAGAAAGCTTTGCCCCTTCTCTCTCCTGTTCCTGTGTCCGCGTCTACTGCAGAGGGAGACACTGTCACGGGTGTTATCTCAAAGTAAGTTCCAGACACATTACTTCATGACAAAGACATTTTAAACAGTGGCTCTAAACAAGACCCTTCAAGCTCTACTGTTCTGGCAGTCCTGGTTGGCACAGATCCCGGGGCTTCTGATTCAGTCATTGTGATGCGGTGCCCAGAGCTGGGGATCCTCACGAGGGCAGGGTGAAAATGATGCCCTTGAGCTGTGGAGAGCACTGGAAGGGTTGCTGCTGGGGTGTATCAAGAGGCAAATGTATATTTTACTGAATAGGAAAATATGAACTCTCTCATTTAATCTGTCAGTTTTTTTAAAATTCCTTTCCAGATACTTTCTCCTTTTTGAAAATTGATTTTATTGGTACATTTTATGCATACATTATGATCGCATTCAACATTGAGAATTTGTACCAGTACATGACACATCTTTTTTTTTTTTTTGGAGACAGGGTCTGGCTTTGTAGTTCAGGCTGGCTCTGAGCTCACTATGTAGCCCAGGCAAGCCTCGAACTCAGCAATCCTCCTGCCTCTGCCTCCCGAGTGCTGGGATGACAGGCATGAGCCACCACGCCCGGCAATGTGGTATGTGGTATTGATTGCTGGTGGGTGTGAGTCTCCACACCCAGCACTGTATGTGGTTACCGGGGATCGAACTCAGGACCTTGCACTTGCAAGGCAGGCGCTGGAACCACTGAGCTAACCCTCCGGCGCAACATGACACATCTTGACTCTTATTTTTTCCCACTTCCCTGCCCTTACACCAACCTCCCGTTCCCTATATACTAACTTTGTTTCCTTTTCTTTTTTACCATTCTTTTCTTTTCTTTTCCTTTCCTTTCCTTCTTTACTTCCCCCTACCTACCTTTCAGACCCTTTCATTCCTGGATTAGGTTTCTGTGATAGAGAAAACCCTCCTACTTTGAACTAACCTCTCCATGGGTCTTTACTGGCTTCTGCTGTGTCCTGTTTCTTGCTGCCCATGAAGTTCATCAGCTAAGGGCCGTTTGGTGGCCCCTCTTTGGTGAGGGCACTCGGAGGCCAAGTGCAGTGGGTGCTATGGTCCTGTCAGGTACTTCTCCTGGGGAGTGACCAAACTTCTAGAGATGGGGGCCCAAACTGCAAGCCCAACCCGCTTATTCATTGCACAATGCCAATAACTTGAACACTGAGGTTATGGTTTAGGAAAACACCCAGCTCTTACATTAGCATCTATTGTTTTAAATAAAAAAATAACACACGTGCCACGGGCTTGCCACCACTGTCTTGGGCTTGCAAAGTAAGGGCATTAGAAATGGATTAGAAGTTAGGTACACACTCTCATGACCAATAATTCGACTGCCTAAGGATGGAGGTTAGAAATGGAAGGGGCTTCTAGAATAATGTATGGGATCATGAACAAGTAAATTGCATCTAAAGGAGTTCTTAGACATTTCCTTGCTGTCCTCATCAAGTGGACTTTCCCTGGGTGGCCGTGCTGCTTCTGACAGCAAGCTGAGCTGGGAATTGGAGGAGAGTTAGTGGAAAGGAACGGGTCTGTGAATACCTGGAGACAGGAGCTTCTCTGAGAGCCTCTGACAGTGTCTCCCACAGGTCTTACGCAGAACTGTTTCTCACAGTCCAGGGTGCCCGGTCCAGGTCTGTGATTCATACTGGCTTCCTTCCTTTGTCTGCTTCCCACTGATCACTGTGTCATTATTGTCAGTGTTTGCTAGCAATACCCACCAAACCACCAATGGTATCAGTCAGCTTTTCGTGACTATAATAAGATACATGGTGAAGGCTACTTTATACAGAAAAGCAGTTCTTCGGCTCGTAGTTTTGCAGTACAGGGTCCTCAGAGCATGGTGCAGGTGATGGCGGGAGCAGGTTGGCTGGATCACTTCATGGCAGAAGTGCATGTGGCTGGGTATATGTGTGCTCACTCCTCCTGACCTTACAGAATGGGGTCAGCACTGGGTATTTAGCTCAAGTGGTACCACAGCTACCTTGGAAGCACAAGGGCCCGAGTTCAATCTGTGGCAACACCAAAAAAAAAAAAAAAAACCCACAGGATGGGTTCATTCAGTCTTGAGGCCCCACCTGATTTCCTTTCTTACCGTTTCCCCCGCCCCTTCTCGAAGGTCCGCAGCTCAATGAAGTCTCCCTGCTCTCAAGAGTATCGTAGGAGACTCTGGGCATCTCATTCCTGCAGGAGTGTGGGAGGGGAGCGCAGCCCCTGCACTCTGACTTGAAGTTCTCTCCCCTTCGAGGGTGTCACTGAGAGCAGAGAGATGACAACTGGCCCCACTGTGAGAATAAGCTGCACATCCACGAAGTGTCTGTCCAATAATCCTGAGGTTTTATTTCCCTTCTTAGATGTATTTTATAAGCAGATGAAGTAGATAACTTGAGTAATTGAAGTCCAAATGTTAAGTCCTCTAGCGTCTAAAGAGTCAGAGTAAAGGGCCGGAGATTTAGCTCGGTGGTTCCAGCACTTGCCTGGCAAGTGCAAGGTCTCTGGTTCGATCCCCGGTAACCACATACAATAATACCAGGCACGGTGACTCACGCCCACCAGCAATCAGCACCATATAACACAGTGCCGGGCGTGGTGGCTCATGCCTATCATCTCTGTACTCGGGAGGCAGAGACAGGAGGATTGCTGAATTCAAGGCTTGCCTGGGCTACATAGTGAGCTCAGGACCAGCCTGAACTACGAAGCGAGACTCTGTCTCAGAAAAAAAAAAAAAAAAGTTGGAGTGAAATCATACAGCAGAACATGTCCCCAGCGCAGCCCTTAGGGTGGGAGAACACTGAGCACATACACTGGGAAGAAACTGAAAGTTACTTCCTTGAATTTCTTAGAGTAAAGCTTGAGAGAATGAAACCTGTCAAGTCACCTCTACTAGATCTTTATTTTTCCGACCCACTCTCGCCGTGTGGCAGGTGACTCTACTGTTTTCTGTATTACTTCTGCTCAGGCCAGGGCTCACGAGGAACAGTCACCCGGGCCCAGATCGGAGTGTTTTCTCCTGTGCCTTTTCCAAGTTGATGTGAGGCAGACTCTGTGAAGGAAAATTCCCGCGGAGCAGGGGTGACCGCCTGGCCCGAGCCCTAGGGCCTCTCTATGGGGGGAGGTGGTGGGGACCGGGAAGCCGGAGAACATTGATCGGAAGCGTCACGCTGTCACAGGGACCTAGGGCGCCTGATCTTCTTGTGACTGCATTCTTAACTTGGCGGTGTGCTATATACCCTGTACTTTAGTGATTATATATGTACAGCCATCATTGCTATTGGAATTTATAGATTCAATTAAAAATTAATTTATTTACTCACCCTGCTATTACAGGATATACATAATATTTCAGTTTTCTCCTACCGAAAATGCACTTAATAATGTATTTACTTACTTGTGTATTTACTTACTAATTTGACATTTTCTTTGGATAATGTGTGTAATTAATAGATCAGGGATTATAATTTTGCCATAATTTGATATGATACCAAATTATCTTTTAGTGATGTGGAAGGGATTTTTCCAGGATACCCTCCCCCTTCATTCCATTGCAGTTTTTACTAATCTAGTAGATAAATTCTATCTTCTAAAACATCTGATTTTATCAAGTACTGTTCTAGCAAATTCTTTATATGCCCTCCTTTTCATTTGGTGAACTCCTGGTATTTTACTTTTTCATGGAGGTTTGGATGACTTTTTTGGTATTTTCTAAGAGTTTAAGAAGTGCAACAAGGTCCCCTTTCACCTAAGAAGTACTTTTCTGCTCAGCGTCTTCTCTGTAACATTCAGAGCCTCTGCGCTGTGACGTCCACTGTCATTATTATTTCCTTCTCCAAGCCTCAGAAATGGCAAAGGATGTCATAGAACCCAGCGGTGCTGTTGTTTGGAATATAAATGAATGTGTCTTTAAATTCCACATAAAATGTGTTTTTTCATTTTCACAGCTTAAAAGTATTAAACTACATAAGAATTTCATGAAGGATTCATTCGAAGGTTTTGAACAATCATCTCCCAAAACTGGCTGCACTGAATGAGCCTAAAACTTTGCAGACCCCGCGATCTCTGTCAGGCCTCGCAGTTGCCTCTTGCGAGAGTCAGGGGGTCTAAAGGACTCCGCTGGGGTTGAGGAGGGAGCGGGCTGGGAAAGGGCGATTCTGGGTCATGTTCTCTTTTCTTACATGTAGGAGAGGCTTCTTCCAGCACAAAGCAAATGAAGAAAAGCATGAGACGTGCCAGGGCGTGGGCTGCCTGCTCCTGCGAGCGCTGTTGCCTGGCAGCGAGACGCTTCTGCACACAGAGCCCAGTATCCTCCTGGCCTGGTTTTCACAGACCAAGCAGCATGAAGCTTTCAGTGCCCATGAAACGTGGCTGTCAGCCTGCTGCCCGTCATTCTGCTCGGACCGAGCCTCCCCCTTCTCGGTGTCTCTACTCCAGAGCTCGTGCCCTGGCTCGGGTCCTCTGGACGGTGGTTGATGAAACTGCTTTGGAGTACTGAGTAGATGTTCGGGAACAGAAATGATATTTATGAGGAAGTTAAGAGTGATTTAAATATTGTGAAAATGCTGACCTTGGTGCATGGAGGATAATGAGGCAGAAATAGTAGTTTCTTTGCAAACTCTTAATAGCAACACTTTGCTAAATCCAAGCAATCCACACTTCCTCATTCACAGTTTCATCTCCAGCTACTACAGTTTCTTTAAACAGTTTGCTACACTGCATCTTGCTTTTCTGAATGGTGATCTAGCACTCTGAAACTCCAGGCCATTTTTATTTTATCTTCAGAAACGTACAAATGTCACATGGGAAGAGCTGGGTCATTTGGGGCCAAACCGTAGTATAGGCAGATACAAAATTTATTTGAGAAGTACAAGTTTCAGAAATACGGACTGATGCCCTCATTATGTCAATGTTTCCATCTAGAAATGTACTGCTGGTTACTTCAGGGGATTTTTTCTCCTTGTTTGTAGAAATAACAAGAATCTCCATGGGTCTCTAGCCCGTTGAGTAAGGGGGTGTAATAGCAAATGCCAGATGGATTCCACAGTGCAACTCAGTTATATTTAATGTTTCAAACATGGGGGAAAAAAGAGAAGTCATGTCATACACTGGTACAAATTCTCGATGTTGAGTATGGTCATGGTATGTATATAAAATGTACCAAGAAAATCAATTTTTTAAAAAGAGTGACAAAGTTTAATTTGTACAGTAACTTCCACATTTGCAAAGTTAGATATTTACTGAAAAATGGATGTGCGAGCTGAAAAAAATACTTGAAATCTAATTATATTTGACTTAGCCAGGGCTGTTTACTTTTTGTAATGCCCGTGTTTGTTCCTGACCTGCTGTGTCTTCATTTAATGAGATCCTTCCCGAGTTTTCCATAACCCCCTTTGCTTGCATCAGGAGAAAATATACATTAACACGAAATAGCAGAATTATGAGAGAAAAGAGCTTGAAAGAAAAAAATGTGACTCTAAGAGAGCTCCAAAAAAAAAGCGTCCTATGGTGTAGTTCTTCTTTTCATACAGAATTATTTCTAGAAATAAAAATTCTGCTGTATTCTGCTTTGACTGTGTTGGGAAAATGCACCTCAATGTGAATACACTCCTGCTTGCACTTTTAATTTAAAGGGGGGATTTCCCTTCTTCAGGACAGTAATTGTTATGATGTTCTCATCTTCAGCAGTGTAAAGCGTGGGCAGAAGGGGCAGAGCAGCTGTGTGCTCAGAAATGCAATAAGCCAACTTTACATCTCTGGGACTTTGCTATAAACTTTTATTTTAAATGTGCTTTGTGCTCACAAAAATTTAGAGGATATGAAGCACAGATTTTTTTTTTTTAAACCTGAAATACTGAATAAAACCTCATGCGTGAAAGTGCCTAATAAAATAGGTAATGTCCAAAGTAAGGAACAGGGATTTTATGATTCTAATAGAGACATGACAGGAAGAAAGAAAAAAATTAAGAAGCACAGCCGTGGCGTTGTGAGGAGCACGCACAGCGGGCGGAAAGGCGGAGGGCGTGGGCACCTTGTCTCGGTGCATGTCTGCACGGGCCGGGGTCTCCCTGTCTCTCACACGAGCTTTCGGGGGCTGCTGGATCGCGGAGGGATGAGTTCTCTGCGAGGTCGGGAGGGGAGCCAGGCCTGAGGAAGCGGGTCCCTGGGCCGGGACCCTCCTCCCTTGATCTCCATCCGCTTCCTGTTTCCCTGCCGTTTCTCCTCTGCCCTGTGGCACCCTGCCTCGGAGCCAGCCAGCTTTGGACCGAAACTTCTACAGACTGTGAGTGTCACACTCATAAGACTGTGGTGGCTCACGCCTGTCATCCCAGCACTCGGGAGGCAGAGGCAGGGGGATTGCTGAGTTCGAGGCTTGCCTGGACTACATAGTGAGCTCAGAGCCAGCCTGAACTGCAAAGCGAGACCCTGTCTCAAAAAGGCAAAAATAAATAAATAAAAAAATATAAAGCCCTCCTTCCTTTAGTTGTGCTGCTGGCTATTTTCTCAAGAGCAAAAAAAAAAAAAAAAAAAATACCTTGAGTCACAAACTTCCTTCCACAATTCTGGCTGCAAAGATACTGGATAGAAATCTAATCAAAACCCTGGTAACTAAGGCAGACTTCTAACTGTTGGTGGCCTTTAAATCTGTTCACAGTCTACTCTGACCCCCCTGGTCACGTGCAAGCTTTCCCTCAAGGAATCTGGAGCCATTTTTAGCTCACTATGTAGCCCAGGCCAGCCTTGAACTCAGCAGTCCTCCTGCCTCTTTGTGTGAGTGTCATACCCTGTCCATACACAGCCCATGGGATGCACCAAGCCTGGTTTGCATGATTGCTGCTCAGAGGCTGCACGTCTGAAGAACATCACACTGTTCTGAGCAGAGGAGGGGTCTGTGATGCAGTGGTGAGCACAAGGTCACTGGTGATGAGAACTTAGCACCATCGCCGTCAGGACTGTCATGGCTGTAGTCTGTTGGTGACCACATGGTACGTGGCTGGCGATGTTCACCATGGCCAACTTGCCTTCTTTGTGATGTGATCAGTGTCCTTTTCTGCATGTCCTTGTAATATTTTTGTGTAAGGCATCATGAGGGATTTCATTCCCTTCTCGCCAGTACAAAGAGAACTCAGTTTCTTGAGCTTGCGATGCTATCCCTATAGGATTTGTTGGAAAGTGATTGAATGGCATCATTATATTGTGCAAACCCTGAACACGTCTTCCTTTGCCAGGCTAACTCCTGAGTGCTTAATGCAATCACAAAAGAGAAGGTGCTCCTGCACTTTACGACTGTAACATGTTACTGATTTTTTTGTTTGTTTGTTTGTTTTTGAGACAGGGTCTGGCTTTGTAGTTCAGGCTGGCCCTCAGCTCACTATGTAGCCCAGGCAAGCCTAGAACTCAGCAATCCTCCTGCCTCTGCCTCCCCAGTGCTGGGATGACAGGCATGAGCCACCACACCCGGCAATGTGGTATGTGGTATTGATGGCTGGTGGGCGTGAGTCTCCACGCCCAGCATTGTATGTGGTTACTGGGATCGAACTCAGGACCTTGGGCTTGCGAGGCAGGCGCTGGAACCACTGAGCTACATCTCTGGCCCATGTTACTGATTTTTAAATGATGATTCTTAATTTGCCAAACTCTCAGTTCGATTGGAATTGATGCTAGAGGCTGAAAAGCCACATACAGCAAGACAATAACGGAAGCTTATTAAAGAGCGAGGCAGGTGTAGCAGAGACAGGGTGGTGTGCCTCGAGGGGCTGGGAACGAACAGCAAAGGAGGACTCGGCTTCGTTTTGTATTTCTTCAGCTGAAGTTATTCCTATCACATAAGTAATATAATGCTGCTATATAAAGTGAAAGCAACACAAAGGTCAAGCTGGTCACCGTCTTCTCCGCTGACCCCGTGGCCATCTCCCCGGTATCACCGGTTCTGACAGCTTGTGGTTCACACTCTCACCTTTGGGCTGTTTTGTTTGATCACCAGTCTATTACAGTGTGTGTAAATTCCCCTGTCGTTGGGGGTGTTTTAACCAACCCAAATGGTTGTATATACGTTCTTGTGTGTATTAGACAGCTCTCCCGTGTCTGGGACAAAGATACTCAACGGCCACAGCTCACAGCGGGAGGTGCAGCCTGGTTCGCATTTTCAGGTGCCCCAGCGTGGGGGCGGCTGCAGGCCGGAAAGGGCCCGCTGGAAGGCGGAGGAAGAAAGCTCTCGAACCCGTGACAGCAGGAAGCAAAATGAGCAGGAAGGAAGAATACACCTGGGGACTAACGTACACCCTCCAGTACCTGTCCCCTGGTGACCTTCCTCCCATCCCGGGGACCTGGTGGATGGATCCTTTGATCAGCATGGCGCCCTAAGATCCACTGCTGTTCAAAAGACCCATCTCTAAAGAGTTGGAGGAGCCATTTTAGATCTAAACCATGCAGTCTGTAGTTTCTTTTACTGCCTACAAAGTTGCCATGCACACGGCAAGCTGAGCACATAAAGCAGGGAAACAGAGAGCAAGAGTGAGGTGTAGTCTGTGCTGTCAGGCTCACTGAGGGAGGGAACGTGCCCCGTAATGGCAGAACTCACTGCTTAGAGTAAATGAGACCTGTCCACCAAACATGAATTGTTAAGTACAAATTTGTCCTTTTACTTGTAGCAGTCAAAGGTATAGAAATCCTAACTTTAAATCCACTGGAGGAAATTAGTGCAGACAACACTGAGTGAGGAAAAGGATATTTAAGACTGCAAAGAGATTGCCTTTGCAATCAAAATGTTCAACAGTAAAAGTTCTGGGGGCCAGGGGTTCAGCTCAGCAGCACCTCCACCTGCCTTGCAAGTCCAGGATGTGAGTTCCATCTCTGGTACCCTGTGGCCCCCCCCAAAAAAGATGATGATGATAATGGGACATTTTTACATACTGTTCCAAGTAAATTTGGAAAACAATTTATTTCAATTATGTAATGTCGTTAAAACAGTGTGTTCCCTGAAACAAGTAGTACTCTCCTATTTGAAATGTACCTTAGCATTTAGGTTTTCAAATAGCTTTATTTCAGGACCCGTGTGACAGTTGATTGAGTCTGTGTGGGCTTGATTGGCCTGGGAGACAGGTGGGGTGTCCTTCCGTGTGAGTCGGGTGTCACGGGGAGGGGGGCTGCAGCTTTATCTCCTGTCCCTTACTGCTGCTTTCTGGGTATGTTAACAGAAATATTTTATGAAAAACAGCTATTTTTTCAAAACAAAAATTTCCCAGAAAATCAATGACACTACTTTAAAATTTTACAAATCCCTTGAAGGCTGATGCCATGAGACAATGATTCTCATGTCTGCTTTTGCACTTGTTGGGATATGCTTTTCCCGGCTTCAGTATCGAAAATATCTGGCTACACATTAATATATACTTGACAAGGAAAGGAATAATAGCCTTCACAGATACTTAGGACGTTCTTTTTGGTACTACATACAAAACTCAGGAATATATTTTCCTAATGCATGGTTACAAATGGAATCTGAAAGTACGGGGAGAACTTTGATACTCTTTCTATTCGATTAGCTTGCATTTTTACGTGTCCTTCCTTATCCATGCAGAGTTTTGTAATATGTGGCAATAGTTATAAAATATTGATTCACTGAGTTATGTGTATCTTCAAAATGCAGATAAATTTTATACTACAGTGTTGAAATTACTTACATTAATATTATCACTGATTTCATCTGAGAAATCTAAGCTGTAAAGTTCACAGTGAGAGATGAAAGTTTCTGAAAACTCAGATTTTCAGTTGAAAGCACAAGAGTTATCCCTGGCAGTGAACTCTGTCAGTTCTTTTCAAGGTTATGGCCTGTATCTTTGTGGCAATGGCCAGTGGACCTGGGGCCTCGGGCATGCTAAACACGTGCTATGCACAAGCTCTGCCTGTGGCCCTCTCAGTGTGTATTTTAGAGAAAATAGCTATTTTTAAGGCTTATAACTATTTAATTTATTATTTGAATAAAGCATTTTATCCTGGGCCTAATTTATACCTTATGTTTCTGACACTAGAGAAATAATGTGGCATTTCTACATCTGTGTCCTCTTTTACTTACGAGTGTGGTCTCAGTGTGCATCCACTTAGTTATAAATGTCTCTATCATTCTTTATGGCTGGATACTACTCTGTTTCATTAAAAAAATACACATCTTCTTTATCCAATCTCTGATTGATGGACATTTGAACTGTTTATACGGATTGTGAAATAGGAAAATGTTCAAAGGGAAAGGAATTGGGTGGGGGCAAGGAAAAGGAAAGAAGAGAAAGATAAAAAAATTGATGGTAGAAAGGAAAAAGATGGAAGCAAAGCTTATGCATATAGCAGGTTTGGAGCTGAAGGGAGGCCAGGGGAATGGGAATAAATGAGAAGGTATATCGGGTACAAGTACAAATTCTCAATGAGGAATGTGATCATAATGTATTCTTAAAATATATCAATAAATTCAATTTGTTAACCATAATGCATTCTATTCTATAAAAACCAACCTGGCCCCCAAATCCCACAACTACTCTGTGATTTGATCATATATAGCGTTTTCAGGAGAATTGGCATTGTGTATTCAGTAGACTATCCTGGATTTTTTGATGAAGATTGCTCACGTGTGAAGACTTTTACTGTCCTTGTGGACCTCAGTGTTTTGTTGCCATGAAGCATCCGTGTTGGTGAAGCGCACATGCCTAGAGGAGACTCGGTGTCAGAGTTGTGCTGGGAGCATCGCCCTCCCGGGTTGGCACCCTTTGTGCACTGACAGTGCAGGGAGCGGAGCGCACGGCCTTCTGGTGTTAGTACCTCTCAGTCCCTGGGCTTCTGAAGGAGGGTGCGAACCCTTGAGTTCTAGAAACAGTAGCCTGAAGAAAAATTTGCACTTTGGCACCGAGCTGTGTTTACAAGAAAGTTACAGTGCCCTTATGTGAGGCAGGACAAACCTTGGAAAGATCTCGAGCTCCCATTAACCCGAGGCAGGATCACTGGTAGGATGGACATGCGAGGGGGTCCACCTTCAGAGCCTAACTCTGGGAGAGGCAGAGACAGACCTGGAGTTTGCCCCAGAGCGCTGCCCCCGCTGGTACCACTGAGCGCAGTCTCTGTATTTTATTTGTGTGTGAGCACATAGTAGGCACTTAATAAGCCAGCTTGTTTAGTAGGTATTTGCTACATAAGTGAATGATCCTCTCTCAGTGCATCGGTGTGCAAAACACAAAAATAGGTATAAGGAACAGTGAGGGAATAATAAATTCTTTGAACCCTTTTCAATTTTTCAATTAAAAATTTGCTCCTAGCTTTATAATTGACCAGAAAAGTAAGTCATTCTTGTCTCCGTGATTATTTTTGGCATCATTGTTTAGGAACGTTTGACTATTCTATCTGCGGTCTTTCCGCCGTGTCTCAGTGGAAGTGAGGTTTGTAGTTCATTTAATAAACTGGAGAAATGAAAGATACTTTATGTAGAAAAATGTCCATAAATATGGTATTTTAATGCTGTGAGTTTATTCTGATTTCTAGTCTATGCAGCCTTGCCCTTTTATGGCCATCATGTGCTTGCAGATTATTGCTTTTTTTTGGTTCTTTTTCTCTTTCAGCAAAATCCCTTATATTCATTAAGTAGACAATGTTTGTATTTCACTTAATGGGAAAGAAAATATTCTGAAAAATGAATCTAAAAAAGTTGCTTTGAATAGACATGTCTGATGAATCTGTTATTTCGAGTAAAGATACTGCTTTCTCCTGGCTGGAAGCCCCAGTGTGTGTGTGTGTGTGTGTGTGTGTGTGTGTGTGTGTGTGTGTGTGCGCATGCACACAAAAATTCATAAGCAGCCAAGTTGAAAATGGAGCATAAGGTTCCGCTGAAGCATTTGATACTGAAAAGTAGATGCACAGCTCCCCGTGTGCGCAAGGACTTTCATCAGAGACCCCACTTGCCAAGAACCTGAGACACATGATTTTGAAAACCAAATTATAAGTCTCTCTTTGTTCTTCCTGCCTATGTCATGGAACTTCTGACCCCTGGAGCTCTTTAGAGTTGAGGATGATTTTACACAGGGTTTCAGCAGTATGCTTGATATGTGGAGCAATTGATACCATCATTGTCCAGGTACATTTCAGGAATGTCTTATAAAGCCAGGCAGGAGGAACAGTTTTAAGTCTCAGGTTTCTTCATCAGGATATTGGTGGCCTCTCATTATAGTCAGTGCTGTCCTGCAGAGGCTTTTCTTAAAGATGCCAGGGCCTTGGGGCTGGAGATGTAGCTCAGTGGCACCGTGCCTGGCTGGCGAGTGTAAGTTCATGAGCTCGACTCCCCGTACTGAGGAAAAAAAGAGTACAGGGTCAAATAACTGCTCTTCCTCACCTAAATACCAAAAATGAGTACCCCAAGGGAGACAAGATTAATAGCATTCAGTGATCACCATGAAAAAAAGTGAAATAGCTCTAATTTCTCCATCTTCAGTCTTCGTGTCATTCACTAACCTATTGGCTACTATGATGAATGGTTTGCCTTTGTTGAATTACAAACAAGGCTTTAATGGGCCGGAGATTTAGCTCAGTGGTTCCGGCGCCTGCCTCGCAAGCTCAAGGTCCTGAGTTCGATTCCCGGTAACCACATACAATGCTGGGCGTGGAGACTCACGCCCACCAGCCATCAATACCACATCCCACAGTGCTGGTCGTGGTGGCTCACGCCTGTAATCCCAGCATTCAAGAGGCAGAGGCAGGAGGATTGCTGAGTTCGAGGCTTGCCTGGACTACACAGCTCTGAGCCAGCCTGAACTACAAAGCAAGACCCTGTGTCAAAAGGAAAAAAAACAAAACAAACAAAACAAACAAAAAACCCAAGGCTTTAATTTTATTTTAAAAACAATTTATAAAACTACACTCTAAACCATGAGAGTGGCCCTTCCCCACCCCAGGTTAGCAGAGCTGAGGGTGTGGACGTGCCCAGGGCTGGTGCTGCCGCTCACTCTCCCGGAGGGCGGTTCCCGCACAGCGTCCTCCACACACGCAGGCGCTGAAGAGCATCTGCAAGGCAGAAGAGACGGGTGCATGCGCAGAGATGTGGGACTGTCCAAGAACAGACTGAGGGAACTTCACCCTCAGCAAAACCTGAAAAGGGCAGCGTAGCTGTCCACCCTTAGGGGCCCGCATTTGCATAGGTCCAGAGAAGGTCTTTCCTGCACGGTCCCCAGCCTTACACACAGTCGCCAGGTTTTCCTCCTCATGCTTTGATGCAAAAGGTAGAAAAGCAGGGCGCTTTGTGTTTTGGCTCGCATTTTCATATAATTTATATTTCCACTAATACCACCTGTTTATCTCGGTAAGCAATAGCCTAGGACTTTCTGTAATGCCAGGGACAGTGAAATTAGTAAATTTCAGCTTTTTCAACTGGCAGTTATTTAATGGTAGGAATTTTTCATTTTCCAAATGCTTTTTACATCAGGTCATTAGGTTGATATTAAAATAAGGGTGGGGCCCTGTCGTTTTGGAGGTTGCTGTATTAGAGTATTAAAATGAAATAATCTATTTAAATTTAAGTTATATATATGCACAATGAAATAAAATGAGAGAAAAGGACATAATGTTGTGACCCTATGTGAAGTTTCCAGGGATTTTTAAGTTGTTTTGATTGGCCTGTATTTTCTCAGGCTTTTCATGAAAATTTTTCATTGTATAAGTGATTTTTAAAATTAAACTCAGAATATCAAAGATTTTATTCTGTGGATACAAGATGTTTTCTCCACGTTTGTTCACTATTGATTCAAATGTTGGAAATTATTCATTAATGATCTTAGAAGACTTTTTTGTTCTAGAAAAATTTTCTTATTTTTTTTACTAAATGACAGTTGATCAATATGTTTTTGTATGCTTTTGCTTTTTGTGGACTGCATAGCAAATACATTAAAACAAATCAGTAGCAACTCAAGAACTACTGAAGAAAAATATTATAAATTCAACTATATTTTCAAAATTTTCATTTCAAAAGACATCATAAGCAGATTCGAAATTGCAGTGATGCTGAGCAAACAATTTTTTGCAAGTCCTATCACAGGCTCATGCTCATTTCTTTAAAATGATTCCTAAATAATAAAGATGAAGATCCATGCCAGGCGTGGTGTCTCACGCCTGTCATCCCAGCACTCGGGAGGCAGAGGCAGGAGGATTGCTGAGTTCGAGGCTTGCCTGGGCTGCATAGTGAGCTGAGGGCCAGCCTGAACTACAAAGCGAGACCCCGTCTCAAAAATAAATAAATAAATAAATAAATAAAGACAAAGATCCACCTCACAGGAGAAAAATAGGACATGCATATGAGCCATGGCGTTTAAACACTAAGAAAATTATAAAATGAAACCTACCCAAAGTCCAAACAGTGGAACTGTTCTAGGGTCGGGGGCATAGCTGGGTGGTGGGGTGCTTTCCCAGCATGCACGGGCCCTGGCTTCCATCTCCAGCAGAAAAAAAAAAGAAAACAAAAACTTCTTTTGTGTCTATAGGAAACATCAACTGTTGCCTTCGCATCATAACTTTATACATCCCTGTGTAGTCAAAATTGACAGTGTTTCTCCATTATAAATATGTGTGTCCGTTCCCCCAGAGGGGACACACCGCAGCATGGCCGCTTGGGAGCCACAATGAGGAGCGTCCTACCCTTTGCCAGTGGGGCTGTGGGTCGGTGTAGAGTAATATGCCAATGATCCTAAATGATTGAGGTACATATGAACAAAGTGAGTGCGATAAAAGCATTGAAAGATTTGTCTCAACTCTGTGTTTTTGTTTGTGATCTAAATGTTTTAGAATAACTAGCCTGTCTGTTCCTGTCTGCTGTGCCATGTATTTAAATCCTGGTGCAATGTCCTCCCTCCTTCCAGAACTGCTGTGACTCTTGGATTCTTACACTCCTGTATTTCATCTATCTATCTATCTATCTATCTATCTATCTATCTATCTATCTATCTATCTATCATCTGTCTGTCTGTCTGTCTGTCTGTCTGTCTGTCTTTGTAGTTCAGGCTGGCCCTGAGTTCACTATGTGGCCCAGGTAAACCTTGAACTCAGCAGTCCTCCTGCCTCTGCCTCCTGAGTGTTGGGATTACAGGCATGGGGCACCACACCTGGCACTGTCGTATGTGGTACTGATTACTGGCGGGTGTGAGTCACCATGCCCAGTATTGTTGTATAGGGTTACCAAGGATTGAACCAGGGACCTTGCGCTTGCTAGGCAGGCACCAGAACCACTGAGCTAAACCTCCAGCCCAACACTTTTATATTTTGACTCACACACAGTTACACCCATGGGCAGCCATTTGTGCTTCCCATTTGTAAAACTTTAGGAATATGTGTGTCTGTGGAGCCAGGATTATAGTAAGCTTTTATTGGGATAAATGAAAAACTGATTTTTTTCCCATGAACCAGGTGAGAAGTACCCTAAGTAATTGTGAATGGGTACGGTGTAGTTGGGAAATGGCTGTAGAGTTCTTAAGCCTCTTTAGAAAGAAATTATATATGTATATATCGCTTGCTGAACTCCCACCAGCTCAGTTACTTTACATTTGTACCTAGCTCGGGTCTGAACCCCTCTGTGGCCCTGCGGTGTCTTTCTTTCTTGCACATAGACTTTCAGTTCTCTTAAAACTACGCAGCTACCGAATTTCATGTGATTTCCAAGCAATGGAACGAAGTCTCTGTCCGCTTGGGATGCAAAACCCTTTGCACACCTATTTGTAGATATTTACAAATTTACTGTGATCTCTGTGTGCAGGGATTGTGGGTCCTGCAATAATTACATATGTAATCAGCAGGATTCTTTGGGGGGAGACAACATTTTATTAACTCAAGGTCTTCATTACTAATGTTCTCGATCATATATTATCTGGTTTTGAAAAATATGCTAGCACTGTGATATCATATGTCCTTTAATACTTATATCAAAACTCTTTTGTGTCCTTACCCTGAATGCAGTTGCTTAGTCAAATTGTATTCTAAATCACATTAAATTGGTATAGTTCTAATCACACCCTTATATGATGAGTCAAAAATGGTATTGAATCTATGATGATGAGCAGCAATTTTATTAAACTGTAGATGCTTGGGAATGAGGGTTAGAGAATTTCTGTCCATGAGCTGACTTTATGACCAGTTTCTTCCCCCCATGTTAAGTGTGATGATACTTGTTATTGTGTAAACTCAAATAATAACGCACTAGATATCTAGATATCTCTGATCTGTCTAGATGTGTTTTCTGTGCTCCTGTGCCTTTAACAGCTTCTCTCCCTGCCCTCAAGGCAGTGGTTGACTTATCTGACATCTCCCGTCAGAGTTGTCTCTGGCTTCTTCTCACGCGCAAACGAGAGTAGCCCTTCCAGATGAGTGCAAGGTGTTGCCTCCCTATGATTCACACCGCTAGCTTTCAAGTCTTAGGCGATGCTTTAATTAGCGAATCTCTGTTCCCTACATTTCGTCAAACGCTTCCTTCCTTTCAAGCAGGTTTTGCGATCTTCATTAAATCAGAGTTAAGGAAGATGTGGTTTCTGATCTTAAGGGCTTTGCAGAGCTGCTGAGTGGCCTGACGTGTGCAGCTCAGCACATTCTGCGGAATGCTGAGTGTGTTGCGGAGTTCTATAATCCGTCTTGTTTAGACTGCTGTCTATAGGTCACCAGGCATTGCTCAGAAAGAAAATTGGCTTCCCTGTTCTGTGTGTCTGAATTTCATCTGCAGCTGTGTTATAAGTCAAGTATGCACATGTCTGAATTCAATCTATTAATTTCTACTCTGTGAGTACATATTTTAGAGCAGAGTACTCTGTGGGCATGGGGATAGATACACATTGTGGCTATGTGCATAGGAGTATTCCAAGAGCTGATAGAAAATGGGCAATATATGTGTGTGTGTGTGTGTGTATACGTGTGTGTATTTTTTTAAACTCAGACTGCAGCTTCTGACAATGTGTAGTTTAAAACTCCTACTGTGTTTTCTGCTTGGTTTCCCCAGTTAGAAGAACTATGTCATTTGGAACTCTATTGCAAAATTGCTCTTGCTATAGATTTATTTTCATTCCACTTGTTTTTTTTTTTTTTCAAAGATTTTAAAATATATACCCTCAAACGTGAAAAGCACATTTGGGTTCATTTTGTTAAGGAGGAAAATAAACTTAATGGATGCCAAACTATCTGAAAACTAGCATACTCGCCAAAATCGTAATGGGCTGCTGTGTGGGTGATGCGAGAGCTCTGGGATGGCTGTGGATATCAAACGAGGTTCAGCACTCTCTCTGCACAATGAAAAGAAAGTTCTAGAGCAGGGCCTGGGCCCTGGCTTCGGGTGGGGGCCCTGCTTCAGATGGTTGTACTGCTTGTGTCATGCTGGCGTTCTCACCCCTGGCTCGTGTGTCTTCCTCTCTGGAAACAAGGAGTGAGCTGGATGATACCAAAGCTCTCTCTGTGGCATCTTCTGGCTGTCCTTGGTTTTAATATGGCTATTAAAAATCCAGTCAATACATAGAGTAATGAGGCTTTAAGAGTATACAGTGTCTACAGAAAAACACACTGAAATCTGTTTCTCTCTGTCTCTCTGTCTCTGTGTCTTTGTCTCTGTCTGTCTGTCTGTCTGTCTCTCTCTCACACATACACACACACCACTTAGCTCAGTGTTTCTGAGATGTCGGCTCGGACCTGATGACTTCCGGCAGGCTGCCACTGACGCTAGAGCCAACCGCGAACAGAAGTGCAGTTACTGGAGCAGGTGATCGGCCTGCAGCCCACGGAATGGGGTGGGTGTAGCTTCCAGACACACGTTAGCGGATTCCTTTTCACTCTTCAGGGTTGAAATTTTTCCGGCTTGACCAGCTCTCCTAGCAGCGGGAGTACTGGCACCGCCAGCCTTTCCTGCCATCTGCTCCAGTTATTAATCTTCGCTGAGTGGAGCCCGGAAGGAGTATGATGTGGATGTGGAAGGACCCACATCAGGAAGGAAGCGCTACTAAAATACTCGTGGACCATTTACGGGGTGTGTGCTAGGTCCTGCGTGCCATCGAACGGTACACAGTACACGTTTCAGTATCTCTGAATTTGTACGTATTTAGAGTGAATGGCAACTCCTAATTAACGCTGAGGACTTTAGTGTTTGAACAAAAATACTGCACATCTTATGCTCGATGGTATCTTTGATTTGATGGGTTTCAGTATTAAACTTTATCACCAAACATGAGTTAAGTCCCCTTATTTGGCCGGAAATCATGAGTGAGGCCTCAGAGAGCCTCCATGAGCGTGGCTGCCATGTTTGATATGGAGTAGTCTGCTAAAAATAATTCTTTCACAAGTTACAGTTCACAGTTGTGTCTTCTCTCTCCTGCCGCTCCTGCAGCCCTTGTTTGCTGGCTTGGAGAGCTAGTAAAAAGTGTTTTTAGGGAATGAAAATTCTAAATGGATTTTCCTTTTTGCAAATGTGCTCCCTTCCAGGAAAATAGGTGTAAAGCACTCAGCCCCGAGCCTGACACAGGATCAACGTAACCATAAAGTGTCTTACGGATAGAACACTTCCCAGCTAAGTGCACGGATTTCACATCGCCATAGTTAGCTCTTCCTGAGGGTCGCCGTCTCACGCGAGGGGCAGAGCAGGGCCAGCCTTCAGGGTAGTAAGCCCAGCAAGCATCCGGCTTAAAAATTACTGATCTACTCTGACGGTAGTCCCTGGTGATTTAAAAATTTTTCATTTTAAAATGTTTCCAGGCCAACCAAACCATTGCAAAAGCAGATTTCCTGTAAGTCTTTCTCTCCAATTCCCCAAACTACTGTTTTTCAAAACTATACACAGTTATGGAAGCTGTAATAAGAACCTTGATACAATACTCTATTGGAGTCCAGAGATAAGTGCACTTGTTCTGAAAGATGTCAGGAAGAAGTATTTTTGGCTTTCTTGCCTGTAAGGTCGTTGTGATACCGGTAACTCTGTCCTTTAATCCAGGAACAGCTCAAGAAGATGCTTGTGTGCCCAGTAGGTCTGAGTTTGCACCCCATAAAATCTATACATTTTACTCCCAGTAGGACAGTTTTCCCACTCGTATCTTTCTCTGGCTCAGAATTCCGGCCCAGATTACATATTTTAGGTTTCATACCTCCTTCCTGTCTAACTAGGAACAGTTCTTGGTGGGTTTTTATATTTCATAATGTCAACATGTTTAAAGGACACTGGCTATTTTGTATGTGCTCTGTCAGTTTTGGTTTTTCTTATTTTCCCCGTAAGAGCAGCAAACTCAGGATCTTGCACTTGGTAGGCAGACACAGCACGACTGAGGCACATCCTGGCTTTATTTTAGCTCTTCTGATACTTCTTCCTAGATTTATTTAGATTGCATGTCTTTGCTAAGCATAGGGCAGGAAAGGAGTCGTATCCTCCATACGTCATTCGTGGAGGTGTGTTCTCAGGCGGACCCATCGCTGGTGATGCTGAGGTTGGGTATTGGGTTAATGCATCATCCCCCAATTTCCTCCTCTTACTTATAACTGAGAAGTAACCACGTTGCCCTTTGCAATTTATCACATAGCAAGTTTGAGAACATATATTGTTTTCCTTTACACTTTGGACCATGAATTTTAGTGCCCTTGTATGATTCTTTCCTTAAACAGTCGGTACATGACTTGCCAAGTGATGATATTTTTAGTTTCGTTATTCTTTCTGCATCTGTCTGCTGATGCTCCATTGTAAGAAAATGCTGCTCATTGCTTGTTTGCATTCATCTGAGCTCAGACCCTAACTTCATCCTCTCTGTTCAAGTCTTTGCTACCATTGTTTTGCTCCTGAGCACTCTCCCAGGTCGGGGAAGGGTCTGCGGCTAGCTGCTAGGTCTTCCAATATTTCTGCCAACTCTTCTGTCTTATGGTGCCACCGTGATACAGTCCGGGCTAATCTTGTGTTTCCTTCCCAGCTGCTGGGATCGGGATATTTTACCAAAGGATTCCTGGTTTGTTCCACCACAGTAAAAGTACTGAAAGCACTTTTAGTAGAGCACTGAGAAACAAGGGAGGTTGGACCCGGCACCGGTACTGGAGCACTGTGAGTCCAGATTCTCTCAGTGTTGCGGTTTGGATTTGGAACCCAGAACTCTGGTGCCGCTAGAGACGGGGCTTCTGGAGGGTGGTTGGGTCCTGGGGGCCAGGACAGGCTGCCCTCGACCTGCTGGAGACACGAGTGGCTGAGTGTGTGCTGGGAGGCGGGGCCAGTCAGAAGACGCCGCCCATCCAGGGGGCGTGGCCTGCTGGGGTCTCTCTGCCTACGCCCCCTCTTCTGGAGCGGCTTTCTTCTCCTCAGGCCCTTCCCCCTTCCGGAGAGCCCGTGCTCCAGGGACTGTAACTGTGACCCAAATAAATTTCTGTTCCTTTATGTTGTTGCTGTCTGGTATTGCCTCCCAGTGACGAGGGTACTGACTAAAACACTCAGTGAGCACAAATAGAAAAAAATATGCACGCCCATGTGCAGAAACATAGACATTTGCTTCCATACGTCTATCAAACACAGACCTACACACACAAATCCTTTCATTTCAGCTCAGTGTAACAGGAATGTACCTTTCCTCACCCCTTATTTCTAGCTCCATTCTTTCAACCAGGGAAGCTGGCTGCTTTATCCGTAGAATGCTTCCTTGCTTGTCCAGTGAAGGAATTTAAAGAACTGGTGCTGAAGCTGGGAACCCAAATCCCTGTTTGGCGTGAAACCCATGGTTTGCGCATCGTCTTTCGGCCTTTGTCTTGAGGTCGTATCGCCAGCGTGTTATTTCCAAGGTTACTACGTGAGGGTTCCATTGCTGTGGCAAAATACCCGAGGCGGATGTCTTCACGGGAGGCAGGTTTGTTTGGCTTCAGCCTGGGAGGTCCAGCCTGTGGCCGCACAGTGGGTGCGGGGTGGAGGCGCTTGGTTGCTCACTTCTCGGCAGCCAGGGAGCCAAACGAGACGCTCGCGTCCCCACAGGCCCTTCAAGATCGCGTCCCCACAGGCCCACCTTCCTCGTTAGGGTCCAGTTTCCAAAGCAAAGACACCACCACCTCACGGCAGCGCCACCGGCTGGCAGCCCGGCTTTTACCACACGGGCCTTGGGCTCATTGAAGGTCCACGCTGTAGTCATTTCCCCACGCAGCGCCCCACTGCCGTGGGTCAGCCTCCTGGGTAGTAGGGAAGTTATGCTCGCGTGCTTGGGCTTGGGCGCCCTCCTCCCATTTCCTGTGGTGACTGCATAGCATGCCGAATATTCACAGTTCTGAAGTCAAACCCTCAAAGCTATCGTCCTGAGCGTCTCTTCCACCCCAGCCACGTTCACTCATTCCTTGCACTCACTTTCCATTTATCTCTTGGATGTAAACCAGCTTTGTGTCGGTTTGTCCTTCTGTATTTCAGCATAAGTGAACTAATGCATTATCTCACTCACACATTTGTTCATTTGCTTATTTTTGGTGGATCTTGGAGATTGAGATGAACCTCACTGCTTCAGGCACGCTATTTGCCCTGAGCTATGTTACGATGTGTATGTGCTCTTCTATCTGCAGCAAAATAGGAAAAACATGCAAAGAGCTTGTCTTATACCCTTGTTTGTCATGGTTGGAAACAACCTTAATGGCCACACACCGGAAAGAGGTGTGTGTGTGTGTGTGTGTGTGTGTGTGCGCGTGTGAGAGAGAGAGAGAGATGCAAAGGTGGAAAATCCTATCACAGTGCGCCTTGATGCAATTTTTCCTACCTTGTTTTGGACTGAAACTTTTCCCGCAGGGGGTTGTTTACAGACTTGTCCTCCTGTGTCCCCACAGCAAGCACAGGCCTCCAGCATAGCGCAGTCCTGGGCGCTGACACCCAGGGAGGTGCAGGCGGAAGGAGGGGCTGCCTTGCACAGGGCAGGGGAACTGCTGAAGATGCTTTGGGCACTGGGAGCCCGGAGAAGACACTGCGGGGACAGAACGTCAGGAAGCAGCGAAACTCGCAGGCAAACTGGGATACAGTTAATACCTGGAGTTCTCCTTACAGGGGGAGGAGAAGGGTTTCATGAAGAAGTACTCAACCTGAGAACACCGATGGGAAACTTTGGCCTATAGTTCGTATAAATTCAGCTATGCAAGGACTGCCCACGAGTTTGAGAGAAATACAGAAGACTAAAAGTGAAACGCCCAGCCATAGAAAAGTACAGATTTTCAAAGTCACTTCGCCCTGAGCTTCCTACCCCAGGAAAGTTGCATATTTGGGGAGAGGGGGAAAGAGAGATAAGAAGACGGGATCCCTTGTGCACTCCAAGAACGCTTTGCCAAAACGTTCAGGCTCCAGGCGCAGAGATTGTTAATTACATACTTTGTCCTAAGCCGGATGTTCTGCTGTGCCTGAGGCTACACATGTTTGTGTCTTGTTCTTCTTGTTTTTGCTTTTTTCATGTCCAGAAGAAAGCGAAGGAATTTTTCATTTTTAATCATACATTACATCTCTGACTGTCCAATTGTTTTCGCTGGGCATCCGTATCTCCCGCACGTACTGACACATAACTCCCTGTGACCAATTAATTACCTTTGCCCTTTGGCTTTTATCATAGGTGGTTTCTCAGGTGGCCTTTCCCTGACCCTCCAGCTCGGTACAAAGCTTCCGCTTTGTATGTGCCCAGGCATCTTGCAGACTGCATCGTATTTGCCGACACAAATGCCTTTTCTCACTTCCTCTAGGGTGAAGAGCTTCTGAGTGAAGGCTGTGTCTGTCACGTACCTCATTATGTGCTCTTAGAGCAGAATTCACCACCCACAACATATTTGCTAAGTGAATAAATTCACAGAAGGCCCAAAGACTGGCAGTGCTGTCTAATGTTAAAATCTGGACCCTCCTCCCAGGTAATTTAGGGGCGATGGGTACAAATGCAAATACCTTAAAAATAGCAAAACAGGGCCAGAGATTTAGCTCAGTGGTTCCGGTGCCTGCCTCGCAAATGCAAGGTCCTGAGTTTGATCCTGGTAACCACATACAATGCTGGGCATGGTGACCCACGCCCACCAGCAATCAATACCACATACCACAGTGCCGGGCGTGGTGGCTCACGCCTGTAATCCCAGCCCTCAGGAGGCAGAGACAGGAGGATTGCTGAGTTCGCAGCGGCTTGCCTGGGCTCCATAGTGAGCTCAGGGCCAGCCTAAACTACAAAGCGAGACCCTATCTCAAAAAAAAAAAAAAAAAGGCAAAACAAAACAGGGTTATAATACCATGATTTCCATCATTTAAGGCATACTGCATGTTTTTTCAGATGATAGCCTGATTAAAGGAATAATACCGTAAATTAGTGAAATTATATTTTGATTTATATCATGATAAAGATCATCAGTATACTGTCTTCTCTTGTAAAACCTCAAGTGAAGGAAGATTAATAAAATCATTGAGATGTGTTGTTATTTGACAATCCTGCAGTGAATACAATTTGGTCAGTCAATATAGCAACGGCCTGCACATTTCTTGCCTTAAAATGGTGCCATGAACTTCTTAGAAATTATCAAGTACTACTGTTCATTGTCCCTCATAAGACAGTACAGGGCTTTTCCAAAATGAACAAGTATTCTTTTTTTTTTTTTTTTTTTTTTTTGAGATAGGGTCTCACTTTGTAGTTCAGGCTAGCTCTGAGCTCACTATGTAGCCCAGGCAAGCCTCAAACTCAGCAATCCTCCTGTCTCTGCCTCCTGAGTGCTGGGATGACAGGCGTGAGCCACCGCGCCCGGCTCTGTGGTATGTGGTATTGATTGCTGGTGGGTGTGAGTCTCCACGCCCAGCATTGTATGTGGTTACCGGGATCGGGACCTTGGGCTTGCGAGGCAGGCACCGGAACCACTGAGCTAAATCTCAGGCCCATGAACAAGTATTCTTAATTCTTACAATGGTGCATTTTCTAGAATGTATTTTTTTACTATTGTATACATAGAGTATGAAATGAAAGACATAAGGAGTGGAGAGAGAGAATGATATAACCCATGTAGACAGTGTCTCTAAAAGTGTACTTGACTAAGCACAGTTAGCTGACGTGTAGTATGTGTTCTTTGGCCTATTTTGTTTTCAATCTGTATAGTTGATAATTAACTATGAGGTCCTATAAATGAATCTGATGCTGGTAAAATAAAAGGGAAAAGCAGGTAAGGGGGAAAATAGAACTGAAATGTGTTGTGTACACGTATCGGTTTCCTACACTGAGGGTAATTGCCACGGACTGAAAACATATACTAATAAAACTCAAAAACAGCATAAAGGAGTTTTAAAGTCTGATTTCCCCCAAGGAAAAAAGAATAAGAAAGAGGGAAAGAGAGGAGAGATGAAGGGAAGGTGGGTTTAGACACATTTTGCTGATGTAACAGGAAGCAGGCTTTCCCCAGAGACAGCAACTGTGTCGCGGATGAACCCGCTGGGGACCAGTGTCTCGGTGCTGCGTGTGGGGACATCGCCTTCAGTTCCTCCCAAGGTGCACAATGTGTGATCACTAGGAACATAACCGAGCTCTGGGCTGTGTGGCTCAGCCACATAAACACTAGCACCCTTCAGTTATGTCTCTGCACTCGTTTAGAGCAGCAACCTTAAAAATAACAGCGCCCAAAATGAAAACAAAGCTATGCCCTTAGCGAGACACAGCCCTGAAGAGCCGCGGAGAGGAGGGACGAGCGCGGCGGGGAGACTGCCTTCCCGGCGGGCTCTGGAGGGTCCCTTCCGCCGCCCCGGTTAGGCTGCCGGCCTGTCCCGCCCGCTGACCTCACCGGTCAATCGTTCTGTCACGTGGGCCGGGACAATACAAGGTTGCTGGACAGACATCATCTACAGTGCCGGTTCCCCGCCCTTTCCCCTCTCGCTGCCTGCCTTTACTGTTAACTTCTTAGTGAGTTAAGTGTGCCCGCCGACGTGCACAGTTGTAACCCTGTCTGTGTGTGTAACTGGACGTGATGCTTACTGTTTGGGAGAACTCATGGCCGTACCAAAACGATCACGCTACATCCATCGAGTGGGCCAAAGACCTTAGTGGCCACAAAAATACTTTTAATGTTGGTATTACTGAAACATCGCTTGGGTTAATTAACTGCTTTCCTCCACGCTGAAAAAAAAAATTCAAACCTATAGGAAATTGAAAGAGCAGAGAAAGAACACTTGTAATAGAAAGCCTCCTTCAGTGTCACCAGTTACTAATATTTCATAATACCTCTCCCTCTGCCCCCCTCCACTATTCTAAAAGAAGTTGCAGATACCTTTATAGTTCATTCCTCCGTACTTCTGCCTGAATTCTCTGCAGGAAAGAAAGGCATTCTACTACAAAATTACCATATATAACACGCTCAGGAAATTTTATATAAATTAATATTTAATGTAAAGCTATTATAAATTTAGAGAATTTATGTCAGCTTAGGATGATGTTTAAAACTGCATACTATCTGTGATAAATAATGTGAGGTGTGCGTTGTGTGTTTGTTATTGACTGGTGGTCTCTCTTATCTGACACACTGAAGCACCCCCCCCCCGCTTCTGGTGATGTTATTTGGAGACAGAGTCACCTGGGGTTAATGAGGGTGAGATGGCACTGTGTGGGGGGCATTCACAACGAGACCAGCACCCTTACAGAAGGGGATCCCAGAGAACCTGCTGTCCTCTCCCTCTGTTTACAAGGCAAGGACAGGGCCCAAGAACATGCAGGGAGAAGCAGCAGAGGTAAGCGGAGA